>JTDE01021063.1:37481-48055 GCA_014338405.1 Paragonimus skrjabini miyazakii
GTGAGTCTCCTGGCTTGTCTATGTTCCAATCATCTTCCTGTTCATACCTATTTATGTCATACACCTTACTACTCAACTGTGTACCCTTCTTTTGTTATATGTAGTTAGTGTTAGGCCGTAGTCATTTATCTATAGCCCACACTATTGCCCATACGTAACACCTACTTACAAAAAACACACTTCACAGAACCCTACCAGAATGAACAGTACAGCAATGGCGTAGGATCTGTTATGATCCGCGTACACAACCGAAAAGGAAATAAGTGTGCAGTGACACACGAACCGAACCCACGAGAATCGTAACGACTCAAACCCAAACCAAAGTAAGAGAGAAAAAATACGATATCTGAGTTGTGTATTCGCACGTGAATCACAAACAAAATGCAGTCTGGACGTACAGGTGATGACTCATACGCAAGTTAGTTGTCCAGCTTATCAAAAGCGCACTTACTGAAACTGTACAAAAACTCAGCTGGCCTCAAACTCCTGGAGAGCATTGTAATTTTTGAGGTACGGTGGTATAACTAACATACGTTTAATGGTCAATATTCGCCAGAAGCACGCGACTGCTTTAACGATTGCTGTCACTCATTAGGTGTACGTTCACGTCGAACTCCGCCTACGCAACTTACTATGAGAACGGCAGAAGCTAAAATTTGTAGACAATGACTCACTTGTGAGTTGGTTGTGCTGTTTATCTCAGATTCCACACATTCGTATAATAGAATGTGTGGTCGAAATTAAACGGGCAATTATACTGATGCGCGGCAGTAATCATCATACGAGTTGTGTTTCCGGCGAATTTCGACCACTAAAAATACAGTTTAAGCCATTCCACAGACTCCGGGCCTCAGAAGTTACAGAGTAACTATGACCGTTAGGTGAACAGTGGGCTTAACCGGAGAGTTAATGCTTCCTTTCGAACAATCAGAACACAGCTAGCAAGCGAAAGTGGCTGAGCGTCTGCACATGACACTTCGGTCATGCCAAATGTGAGATCAATGGTGTAGTGGTCAACACGGTCGCCTCATCGAAGCGTGACCGGAGTTCAAATATAAGCCACGGGAAGGATATGCGCTACTGACGAGCTCTAATTAGAGCGAATCTCAAATGTGGTGTTTCTTTCTTAAACTGGCTAGTTGAAAAATCGATGGGACATCGAGGCTATTGTGAGTGATGTTCAAAATCCATAAACCAAAATCTCCCATTACTAATCAGTAACCCCAGAAACTGCTCCAGTAAATGGTCAGTTCGCAAATCACCGATGGACGGAAGAAAAAACGGTACGAGTGAGCATTCGCGATCGTGATGCGAAAGACACACTAGATTCAAAAACTACAAAACATTTCTTTTGAATGTCTCGGGGGAAATAGGACATTCCAGACAAAACCAGGCAATGCAATGACTACACGAAGAATCAGTAAACTAGAGGAATAACCTGGAACTATCATCAAACCTCGCTCAATTATCGCCCGGGCATCATCATCATCATCATAGCAGCCATAAGTCTGATCAGAAGGTACTGTGGCTCGGGCCGTCGCTCACTTCAACAGTGACGTGGGATATCCTAAAAGAAAACGCTACCAAGAAGGTTGAAAGATAATAAAAGGTAAGCGGAAAAACTATAAATGGTTTGGATGCACGTACGACATCGACTGCGACACACCGCCATCGCGAATAGTGTCCCTACCCAACGGTTTGAGTGATCACGAAGACTTCATCCAGGCAAGCAACACCTACCCACTCTGCTCAATGGAGCAGTCAAGGTTATCATATTTCGTGACCACGTTGTTGCTTGACCACCATGTGGTTTTACCCAACGGTTGGTGATCTCAGCATATAATGCCCGATACGGTAAACGATCAGATGACATACGGAGCACGTGACCCAATCAGCGCAAGCTGTGCAACGTGAGCAATTGATCAATTGATCGCGCATCCCGAGAGTTTCGGAATACGCGACGGCGAACTGCCACATTGCTCAGGCGATCAGCCCACTTGATGTGGGCTAATTGGCAGAGATAACGATGGTCAAACACAGCAAGCCTTGCGAACAAGCCACGTTTCCAAACCATGGAGCAAACCTGATCGTACACATGTATTATATACTCTTTCTTTCAGCGACAACCAATGGGCTACCTACGGCTGAGCGAACTAGTTTTGTCAATAAAAACGGTGTTAGTGGTCCACATAGTTACGGACCGGCTATGTGGGTGTTTATTCTTTACGTGTGGTCGCTCTCGATATTAATGGTATCGCTGGGACAGCTGTGTGATACTTTCCAGTGAAGATCTGCAAATATGAGGGACGTCAAATATCGCATTACTTCAGAAACAGCATGCAAAAAAGGTTCGTATAAAAGATGTCTCAAGCTCTCGATTATAAGATGAGAGCGAATCAAAAGAATGAAGCCGGTGAGGATTGCTGCCATACTGTTCTGGCTATTCGCGCTAATTACTGTTAGGTTTTGCTGATACAATGCAAAGAGATAGGTGCTCGGCAAAAAAGTGATTTATCCGTGCACCTGCAATTGACCTGGTTGAAACGACACAACTGTACAATGAACCAAAGGGGCAGTGAGCTGGAAAACAGGAAGGAGCAAAACACGTTTGTATGTTCTCAAAATACTGGAATAATTGAACAATATTTCTTAAGATATAATTCTCTGCACAGTACACCTCAATTTGACTCTGAGTCAAGGTAAAATGATGCTGTTGCGCTAATCGGGAGTTCCAGCACCCAAAACAATCGTTTTCTTTACTCCCATCAAGGCCTGAGAAACCTGTCACTATCCGAGTCTGCATACGTTCATTATGTGCGGCGGCAAACGCCAGTTCACGTACCACCGATTCACCTGTTGCTTGTTTCCAGCCCGAAAAGTTTAAACACATTATGAGTTTAGTCCGAGGTGTAGTCTCCCATCATTGCCCGATAGCTGCGCAGTCATCCCAAAGAGTAGGCCACGGTCACTCGGTAATAGTACGGGCCCATTCGCGAGCCCCAGCGCGTTTTCCGGTTGGATCATAAGGGCCTCCAATACTTGTCAGTTGGAACTTATTACGGTGTTAACCTGATCCAGACGCACATATTGTTTAACAATATGCAACGCGCAAGAACGGACTTGACTGGAAGCAGTCAACGCCTGTCAACAATGGCTGTATGGTGGACTAGATGATTGGATAAAGTAGGAAAGTGAACATAGACACACAAAGAAAAACGCGTCAGCAGTACAACGCTTTATATGCACCAAAAGACGCCGCAGGTCATTCTGTGCATTTCGCAGTTTGGCTACTGGTCGATGCTGATAGCTTAGCCACTCAGGTTTGCAACGCGGTGACTTCTGCTAAAGAAGGACGAGTCCAGACAAAGGTCGGACGCACCACAGAGCGAACAAGATCGAGAAACCATGTTCCACACAATCTACTGTGCTTTAGGGTACTGTCTTGTTGAGGCTCAAGTATTAACCACAAACACGTATCTACTTTGACTGATCAAAGCAAACAGCCTTGTTTTAATCATTGACCAGCTTACACCGATTGGGGTCAATGGGACTAAAATGAACACCACCGCCAGAAAGAAACACTTCCGTGGAAAAAGTTCTGCGCCCCCCGGAATGTGTTTATTGTATAGGTGTAATCAACACCATCGCTAAAGATAGCAACATATCTGGTTCATATCGGTGCTTAGCCGTCACACAACCACAGAGAAGAAGAAGTCAAAGCCAGGACACAAAGGGAAATGCGCCGGACGGAAAGGAACCTAATTATTGTTATAGGGTGATGAATGAACCATCCTTAAGCGAGAGACTCAGAAAAAACTCAGTTTCCATTCCAAGGCAGATCTTCACCAGTACAAATGGTACTAACTATCAGTATACCGACCAACGACGATACATAGGAGTCAGAAACCAGACTAACAATAAATAACATGAAACAAACTGTCACATGAACACAATCTGCATGAAAATTCCGAAAATAAACCGTTTTCAGACCAGCTTTGAACGTGGTCGGGTGCGGTCGTTGTACATAACGAGTTCGATCGCTGTCTGTCATGCCTCGCCATGAAAGCAGACAGATACTAGTGGACAAATTTCAGTTTGCAAAACGGCTGATCCCAGTGATCACCAGCGAAGTGGCCTCCATAAGCTGAGATCGATTAGTCGTCTCGTGGTTTGCCAACAAACGAACAGGCATCTACTCCGGCCCCAGATAAGGTTGAGAGAGATTTCGCAAACGGTTGTTTCTGGCGTCCACCAGCGAAGTAAATTCAAGTTTGTGGAAGTCAAACAAAAGTTGGATGGTAAACGTTTAAGGGTATTGAGAAAAACAATGCATCGTCATTAGAAGTTGGAGGACAATCGAAACAAAAAGTAGTACTAATCGTACACATAGGTGTTAAAGACACAAAATGCTTACCTTGAAGGAGGCGAGAAATCGTAAGTCATTAGACTGAAATAGTCTAGATGATGCGTCAGTTTATCAAATTGCCTTTTACCAAATCGGCTCGGAATATCGCTTGAAAGGTTATAAGAAAAATTCAACTAAAACTGAACAAGCTTACTTGTGATAAAAAGGCGGGGGTATGACCAAGATTGTTAACAACTGAGCCTCTCGAAGTGCCTGACTCGCGCGTACAATAAAATCTATCAGGTTTCTCGGAAGGAAACATAATATAAAGTGGCTATCATTTCAGTTAGAACTTACTGTTCAGTTGTGCCGGAAAATTGTGACCAAAGTTCAAGTACCGCCCCGTCAAACTTGTGATTCTGCGACCGACAAAAGGAGCAAAATCGGAAGAATTTGGGTTGGGGTGGCAAAAAATGGTGCAAACCGCAGCAGCATAGTGGATTAAGTTGATCCGTATACGCACACTGGTTAATTTGACTCAAAAACCGCACACGGTACGGAATCGCAATCAGAAACTGGCACGCGTACGTAAAAAGAGCCAATATAGGGAGAAAACCAATACACTAAACAACGTGGATTGTTCAGACCATTGTTGCACCTTGATGTGGTAGTCAGGACCGCGTGTAGACTTGATCCGGAAGATTGAGCTGAATAGGGCTTCGATTCTTTTAAACACAAACACATCCGATGGAAAATAGGAAACACTCACAGAAACAAAGAAGACTGTACGCCAAACTGGTGACCATGTAGGAATGCTTAAGAAGTGAAACAAGACCCTATGACCATACGACAGAAATATTTCCCTACACTGCATTAGAGGGAGGTTAGAACATCGACCAAAGAGCATTTCGATCACCCAGCAGGTGACCGTGACTGACGACGTGCCTTTCAATACAGAGGCAAAATCCGTGATATTTTTGAAAGTTTTACGTAACTCTAAATATTGCACGCAACGGTAACCAGAAACGGACATCATGGTGTCATTAGCTACTGTCGAATGTGGCATGCCCTACAATGACAAGCGCATCAGACTTTTGACTCAGCGATTCGGAGTATGGTCGCCCAAAGAAACGCTACACTTTGCTACCCCTAGACAGGACGTTTGAGTCACAAGCTTCGAGTGGGGTTTCTCAGCTTTTTTTGTGATATCCGAAATGATCGCTATTCCGGCGTTTTTTTAAAATTATTTCCGGACCGTTCTTCCTCCCTGCTTCCTAGTTTACATCTTTCAGGTTACGACAATGGGTAAATACTGCCACTTTCAACACCCAGACGCTCCAACGATTAGGCCAGCAAGTTGTCCTGGAGAACCCCTTTTGAATCTCGAACTAGATGTGTGCTGTCTTCGAGACATGTATTTGTGATAGCTCTACAAATCAGCGGTTCATCAAGCACCTGGAAACGGCTAATTTAATGTTTGCGGTCATACTTGAATGGAGATTACACGGCGTCCCTACGAACAGCAAGGATTGTTCGATCAGATTCTACCGAATGGTTGTTTATTTATCGTCATATTTAATACTCCGGGCAAAATCTGTCGAAAAAAAACGAAAAATATTATTTATTAGCCATATGTGCATAAACCACACTAGATAATGGTACAGATGTTTCTGCAGACGTCACCTAAGAGGTCCCTTCACGTTTTCTAAAATAAACTACACATACTGGTAGTAAAAACGTACAAGTCGATCGTCTAACGAGATAACTTAATCGACTGGGCGGTATGTTCGGTGTTCGAGCGTAATCCAGACACCCATGAGCGGCTACTACGTGCAACTGTATGTGCCTGGCGATCCTTATATACCCAGCCCAGCATTTCGGAACAAAACACAGCAGTGTATCGCATGGAAGCTACCTTGTTTAAACCAACCATGGACGCACACTCAGCATATCACCGTCAGATACCCGTTATTATTCCCTTAAAGTACTCGTTCACTCTGGAGTACTCGCCTTTAGTGAGACCGTGCCTGAGTTCACATCTCACTTATTTCATCACCTGAACAAAAAACATAGTGGTGTCCATTGGAAACTCAGGGATGAAACCGTGTGAAACGTTTATTAACATAAGTGTCAACTAAATGGTGCAAACTCATAACAATAACGTGACTCAAACTAGCACTGGGAAGATAGAATATCTCATGTGAACCTGTTGCTCGGAGGTTTGTTTCAAAACGGTACTGCATACACGGTAAGGGGGATTTTTGCTGATTCGATGGGAAAACCGGATGAACAGAGTGATTCTCTCTTGAGCTGAAAACGACAACGATCGCTGTAGACTGGGATGTAAAATGTTTAAGATTATTTGGCCAATAGAGCTAAAAAGGCAGAAAATATTTCTATCGTGGTATAATCGAGTGCTACTTTCACCGACTGGCTATTGCAAATCTGATAGTCAAATTACAGCTGAGAAAGACGGTTTGCGAGTTGACGGTTTACCAATGCAACTTGACAGATAGACCGAACACTGATGGATAATTCAACTGGCCCGAGTCAGCGTATTTAGCTGACACACCCGAGGATTTTCCGTCGGAAATTGAAGTGCCTTCAATGCCTAAATTAATAAAACCTAATGATAAACCAGGCCCAGCTTCCCTTTTCCAGCACGTCAGAAAGATGGTCGGTGAGGGTTGACTGTGCAGACCTTCTAAAGAAATACGTTAGTTTGTGGAATTAACCGTACGCCCATTGTGAACACGGGTAGTTACCTACGGTTTTCGAAAATTCAAGTGGCGTTCGAAAAAGGTGTCCACTTACTCCTTTCTACTAACACAGGATGAAAATGATATTACAAGCCAGAAGTCTTCCCTTGCTGTGAATAGACCTACGCCGGAAAATGCTTAGAATGGACAAGACGAAATAAGGATAGTTAACAGCAGTGAAATTGTGTCATCAAAGCAGTGCCCACAATCCAAACGAAAACGCATTCCAATGAAACATTGAAACAAAAAGCTACAGAGATCTACAGAGGTCCCAACCTCATCGTACAGATAACTTGACAAACGCAAGAGCTGTCCTACACTAGGGCCACCACTGTACCGATGCACAGAAAAAGAACACCACGGCCGCAAACACACCGAACACATGCACGTGACAATTAGCCCATCCTCTCCGGCACGTGGGAAAGAGGTAATGTGCGTGGGCGCACAAAAACTCACCTTCAGGACATGAACAATGTTTGATATGCATGCGTTTGCATTGGGCGAAACGCTAAAAGTTTCGAAAAAGTCCGCACTACTCCATTCGTCGAAGATAAACCTTGGGGCAATTTTAATGGCGGAATTTGCTGACCTGACTCGTTCCAACCAGACTAATAAGTGGTGGAAACACTAAGAACGAGATGAGTGAAAACAAACCTTTGTTAATATTTGGAATACCCAAAACCGTGTAAGCTTTCTTTCGCGCCAGAACTTGAAACCAAACAGGAGAAATGATATCGAATTTTGCAGCAAAAGTCTCGGCGACTTCATAACCGTGCTTGTTCCACTGGAGATACACACGAAAATGACAAAGAGGGATTACATACGGGAGTGACAAAAGCCAACACTGTCGCGTTCACTTGTTTGCGGTTAATGGTGTACCAATTGTAACTGTTATATGTATCAAGGAACTCTTCGGTATCAATCTGTTTCGCCGGAATGGGAAGAGACTAAAGTGTAACAGACAAAAATTGAGTAGGAGACCTACTGGATCCGCACCTATCCGAACGGATAACCACACAAAGGAAGCAAACAAAATATCAAATCCGAGGCAGAATGTAGGCAAATGCAGCTTTCGGGAAACGTTCAACGCCATCTGTAATTCGGGAGAAACAGATCTGATTTTTCAATCAAAAAGGCTAAATGGGTCAATCACGAATCAGATCGTCGCTTGCTGCACTAACTGTCAGGTCACCTGCGAGCTGATCAAGTGGAAAAGAAGGATGCAAGCAGGCTCACCAAGGCAACAATGTACGACCGTACAATGAATTCCCCGGCTGCTTGCAAGATAGAAAGTAAAACTGTATATTTTTCTACCCCTTTAGGTTTTGATAGCACGTTGTGATCCAAGAGAAATCGAATGTTCAAAAGCTTTAGTAGTAGTATAGAAGTCTACTTGCTCTACGCCTTTCCGGATAGCGCAAACTGTTAAAACGATGAGCTTGAGGATAGCTACCAGTCAGGTGATTGGAGCTAGCAGCTGACATCTATTGAGGCACAGTTTTTATGTGGAGAAATGGGGTAAATAAAGAAGTTAAGTTGTATGAACAGGCATCGATAACAGGGTTGAGCAAGTGCAAGTGGACGCAACGTGCTGTACTTTCGCCAAATTAATATGTAACAAAATCACATTTGTGTCCGTTGATAGCAATCATCCATTACACACTGTCAGCAAAAGGTTACCCGGCCAGTTTTCTCTTGAATTGCATTGTAACTCCGGGATCATCTAAATTAAGTCATGACGGTGGGACAAACTGGAAATAGGCGCAGTATACTTAAGTCTTAACACTGTGCGACAGCTTACGCTAGTAAGTCTACTATTCGAGTTGAGTCAAAAAGCATGAAAGGACCGCAGTAACGTGTGCCGAGAGCGGCGTACGTCAAGGCTGTCCACCCCAACCACTTTTGTTTGATTTTGTCATAGACGAAATAATGGAGGAATGTTTGCGGCACTCACAAGATGCCGGCATGGACCTCCCACCTGGGAAATATTGACTGGTTTTGATTGTGCTGATGACAGTGTTGCTGTTTGACAACTTCTAAGCAGCACAAACAACGCTAGACGCCATTTTGCGTTCTGCTAAATATCTCGGAATGCGCTTTGCAGCCACAAAATGCAAAGTAATTCCGCAAGACTACTGTTATCACGTAGATTTAGTGTTAGATAATGAAGTTATGAGGGTTGTTGACCGGTTTGTGTACTTGAGAAGCTAAATCAGCAGCGGCGGCGGTGTACGAAATGAAATAGAAGGGCGTGTCTCTAAGGCTAGGGCAGTATCCGCTGATTTAGTACGACTCTGGCGGCAGAAAGACATCTCACTACAGCCAATTAAAATATTAGCAGACAATAAAAAGATATCAGAAAGTTTTGTGTCCAGAGCTGGTCTTAATAAAATCTGCTCAGCGGACGGCACAAAGCCTACTGCTGACAGGATCCCAATCCATCAACGCGGCTGAGGCCGTAGTGCTCTAAACTACACCTCCTTCAGCCTGAACGGTGGCCGTGGAATCGCCCGAAGTGTATAACCAGTATCGGAGAGATGGTGCGTGTGCTGTTGACTCCATACGTTGACTATTGTCCTGGATTCTATTCTCCGAAACGTTAGTGAGAGAGCGACCTGTTGACCTATCTGTTTTAGAGTGCGAACGTTGTAGGCACCTATAGTAATTCGCATTCTCGGAGTAAACAAGAGACGAGAGTGGTGTGAGGCTGAAAGGTAAGAGATGGGACTTACCGACACAGTGTTACTATGATTTGCTATCTGTTGTAGGACCTGCAGAGTAATCATCAGAAATGGAAGTGGAGAGGATAGTGAGGAAGGGGTCAGCAGTAACATATTTTCGCCTATCCACCATGCTGTATGTAGCCGATAGGGAGACGCGAATTATACTGCGAGACGACCGACGCAGTATGCAGTTACTGGTGTTGTGTGTACATGGTTGTATGCTGGCTGAGATACTGCCAGGATGCCAAGACCTAGACAGGAGAACGATTAGGGTTCTCAACCACGCCTTTGGCCCAAACCCCTGTAACGCAAGGCAGTGGATGGCAGTGTACCAAAACTGGCACGTTATTCATAGACATGCAAATCTTCTTCCAACCTCCAGCCTGGAGGACCAGGAGACTGGTTAGTCAGGCATCTATCTATTGGCCTGCCTGTCATGAGTGACTATCAGTGGGGTCACCAAACTGTTCAGTTTAGCCAAACAGATTATCGAGCATGTTCCACCATAGCTGCTGTCTAGCCCCCCCTCTACCCTGTGACAGCGTTTCCTCTCTACCACATCCCGACAATCCTGTGCTATCTGTGGATTCAACAGAGGCCCAAAGTACCCGAATCCAGTCCGCTTTTCTTGCCCAGTGTCATGTGGGTGTCAGTTGATCTGAAAGGCAGTTATTGAAGACAGGGTGTAGCACTGCTCTTGGGGATTACAGCAAATACCAGGAACAAAGTAAGATTCCTGATGAGTAA
>JTDE01021064.1:0-48762 GCA_014338405.1 Paragonimus skrjabini miyazakii
AAATTGTCAGTTAGCAGTTTAAATTCGGAGTTCGATTATTCGCCGACCTTGATATTTTGGTCGCAAACATTTTCTTATCAAAATGATATCGTCAGTGTATGGGAGTTTGTCCGTATGAGTCTCAGCAAAGAAACTGCAACCGACACAGAGTTGTTGTTCAGTGAAATCTATCGAACTGTTAAAAGCATAACAGCTAATCAATCCGGCTAACAATCGTCTCAGCAATGTCTCGCAACAGATAGTTCAACATCCTAACGAAAGTCGTAAGAGAAGCACTGATGATATAAACAGATACTTCATCATCCTACCAGCTGACATGGAGCAATTGACGTTTATCATGGACAAAGCAAACTGCTCCGGGAGAAAGCTACTCGATATTGAACGACCGCCTAATCAGTGCTGATCTTACTACAGTCTAAATTGTTTACAACGCATTCATAGCAACTTTCCAGCCACCTTCTTTGGAAAGCAAACACTAGATTCGAATCTTGGTCTTGTTGGCGCCCATCAGCAATATACCACGTTGTCATAAAATAAACACGTTGATCAATATGTTACTGACCCCACATTACACGATCAGATTATCATGAATTAACGCCCAACACATTCATTCAAGTGATGCACAAGTTCCTTGTTCACGTCAAGCGGAGGTACATTAGTTATCTGGTTACCTGCAATCGATAACTCCGTAGTTAGGCTTTTTCATTCATCATCATATACAGCAATACACCAGTGGTTCACACTGATGCTTAACTGCCACACAACAACGAAGAAGAAAGCGAACCCCGTATAGAAAGAGAAAAGGAAAAAAAAGAAGGGGGCGGGAAGAGATCTAACTGCTAAAGAAGTACCTACGTCTTCAGTCACCATCTAGGTGCCTACAACTTGTAGACAAACAGCCGAGCTATGAATGAAATTAAGGCGTTATCACCATCAGCCTTATGGCTTTCACTACCAAGCGTCATTAAGTGCACTCACTTCACTCGATTTGAAAAGACAGAATCTATTAAACTCTCTGAGTTATGTATTACTTAGTGATAAACAGCTTAGAATTTGAGTAATATAGTGATCAAAACCAGTGGTTGATCCTAGTTGCCTTTCTTTTTATAGACTTTTCAGTCGACCTCTTTCGTAAACAGGTATCGGACTCAAGTTTCGTCGTAACTTATCGGCAGTGCATCACTCTGCCACGAACGGCTTTTAAAGTTTGGGTTACGTTCCCGCGAGGTGGCCTTGCGAGACGCGAATGTACTTACTTACCAGACTAGCTTGCCGGAAAATCCATCCGATTATGAATTAGTATTGCTCGGTTTATATCACCGAAGTCCCCGATTACTCAGCAGTTCGTTTGCCAGACGAATGCAAAAGGATGTCGACAATGTTGCATACATTTGAATCGAATCAGTTCTTAAATTTGGTTTGATTATATTCATATTGGTCAGTACCAAAAATATTAGTAATGGTTTTGAGGAAATAGGTGGACTGTTGGGTCGCACAGGACAGAACAAATTACGTTGTCAGGTAGTGTCATTATTAGTAAGCCAGAAATCCCACTACACTCTCCCGTTTACTTGATTAAGCACATTTACCACCTAATATCACAAACAATACAACGTTTCCAGATATGAGAAACTGGATTGCATTAGTAGCATATTCGGAATGCATTATTCTCTGCTGTCTCGTCTAGTGTACAATCTACCGGGACTGCTCGAGTTCATTTTCCATTGAGACAGAGTTCACCGCTGTTGTGTTAACGTTTTAATTGCTTGGTCGGTAATCAAATAATGGTGGACGAAACTGTGACAGCCAGCTGTCACTACTGGATACTATGCCGTTAGTCATCGATCTGACATTAGACATCACTGAATGATCATATTAAAAAGCTTGGCTGCGTTCACTTGTGAATAACGGTCAGATTGCTCACGTTGACTGTGGGCCAAGCCATCGTTTGTATATTCCGCATGAGTTGTGGATGTGATTCTCACGCCAAGATGGAGGGTATGGTTACAAATCTGTAGGATGCTTCCCGCGATAACAACACTTGTTTTGGATAAGTAGACGGTAACTAGTTTTTCGAAACCCAAGCGTTTCGAATCGTATAGCTGAATGAGTATTAAGACAATCATGCTCAAATGCTGGCACACACTCAATATTAGGTGAATTAGCATACAACAAAAAACAACACACGACGGACGGTTTCCCTGGGCAGTTGTGACAAAAATTAGACGTCCCTGTGATGGTCAAATCAAACTCGTTCATCCTCTAATACAATTCAGTACCTTATGAACTATTCACGCAGGTAGAATGTACTTCCCTTTTACCAAAAGCCTATGAGCTGCTCCGGCACGAGTAGCCTAGTCACCACTTCAAACGATTAATGCTTAGTGGGACTTTCATGATTGTGTAAGCATTTGTTAGAACACGAAAGTTTAATAATACAGTCCAACTCGCTAAGCCACACAGGGAATTCGCTATGACTGACCTTCATTACGGAGGACTGCCCATCCCGTATACATGGTCAGTGAATTCGAAATTGTTAGTCATAATAGGGTATCCTTGTAGTCGAGTTCAGTATATGTAGGCCTGACTATATCGGATGAAAAAGCTAAGTTACAAACACAAAAATGTGAAATAGGATTTATGTCGATAAAAAAGAAGACCGATTTGAAGAATCAAAACAAGTCGAGAAAGAAAACATAGAGATCACGTGGCACAGGGACAAGGTAAGCGCACCGTGCACACACACATGAACTGAATGCGCCCGAGTGCAGTTTGCTGATTGGTAGGTTGCAGTAACGTACGGGATGGGCATAAAAATGTCGTAAAAACCCCAAGATAGAGGGTAGGCAATCAAAGTAAAATGATGGGGGTCTGGGATTTGCAAATTAGTGGAAGCGATAACCAACCTGACAGGAGGAGGAGGAGTTGGAAGCGACCGAACACGTGAGTATGTGTAAAAAATAAAGCTGACTTTTACTCGCGTCAACGAGGTTTTGAAAAAATAAACATCACGCCTACACAGCAGCAGTGGTGAATTAGAAACAACAAATAGAAGCCGACAGCTCGATTTTCACACGTACGTACATTTCGGTGTAAGATTAAAAAGACACGAAGACTTCATACACGTGAACTACCATTCGTTGACTGAACAAGATCGGCGGAATTGCGGCGATTAATTGTCTCGGGGTCATTCAAATGTTTGTAGCCTTTTCTTCTGGCTATGGGAACCCAGTTTATACGGTCAGATTGGTGGAGTAGTGGGGATCTATTCACGTTAAATGCACAAGATGCTAATTTGGTTGAGCTGTAGGGTCTGAGTGCGTTATGATGATTTCGTTGTGTTTGATCTGGAAAACAAAAGTGATGATGACTAAACCGAGAGGTGATGATGTGACAGACAACAAACGGGCTCGTGCGAACATGCAAACTACACAAAATGAGACAGTAGTGATCAGTCAGAACGACAAGGGAACGAACACCAATACAATCAAAGAAGACAGGTGGGGGGATTTTGCACGCACAAACGCTGGCACACTAACATGGACGGATGATAACAACAGTATGAGATGGGTAGTTACCTTACCTGAACAAGCTTAGGAGACTTCTACAAAAGCGGGACGGGTCGCATTGAATAGGGATATGATGTTAGGAGTTTGGAGAACGGCGAATTATCATTAAAAGAAAAGTGTTCCGCTTCAGCCGAAAAGCATGCGATACAAAAAAAAGCGAACGGACTGCGTGTTTATTGTTAAAATCGGACTGAAAGCGTACAGCATAATCACATTGGACATGCAGCCATGTCCTACCTGAGAACGAGATTACATACACCAGTAAAGCATGAAACTTGGCGTTAGCAATTTGTGTTCTTGGAGAGCCGAGTGCACTATATAACCACAAACCCAAATATATATAGTTACGAGACCTGGCCAATCCGTGTAGATTATTTATTCCTCACCGCCGATGTATCTAAAACAATAGCAGAGAGCTGTGGGCGCATAACCCGAGCAATACCGAGGTACTTTGCAGTGCTGTCGATACCAGTGGACCATACCGACTATTAGGCGCAACTGTTTTCTTCCACAAGTTTCTTGGGTTCGTTAGGTATGGAAATGATGAGAACTACTGGCTAGGGTGTTGTCAGGTCATGCAGTTCCTGTTATGAGTTTCCATGCACTCCAGTTTATTCATTCAATTCGTTCTCTCTCTACTGATTTCTTAACATCCGTTCTCTCCGGTTTATTGAGATACTGGTGTCAGTTCATGTCGCGGTGTCTAATCATGATAGACGCATACCCATGGAAAGGAACCAATTTAGCATCTAATGAAAGTGAGACAGATAAAACAGGCTTATCAGAACTGAGTATGCTAATTAAGAACCTGGCTAACTTAGTTATGCAAAAGTTTCGCGTACAGCCATACAGGTGATTGGGAACTCTGATACATACAACGGAAATGGTGTTACAAACAACAGGATTCTTGAATCCCTCATTTCAGCTTACTAACCCAATGAAAACCTTAGTTCTTCCAGTATAAACTGATTGGCTTAGTTAGCTATTTTGCTTGTCTCATTCTGAAGAGAGAGCACATTTTGGAATAACTCTGTCAAGAGAGAGTCGTCTTTTGGAAACGTTAGCAGCTGTATCGAAAAGAGGAAACTCGGATAAGGATGATCCAGTCAGAAAGCGAACAACGATAAACAACCAAATGAGCCTCATATCATTACAGAGTATACCTAACGACTGACTTAAACCGTAATGAAAACCAACGTGGGACTAGGAACATGTATTACCGGAAAATGGGGATTTTCATGGCACGTCATGCCGCATTGCAACTGGGTATGATTAATACATTATACTTCACACAAATAAACTGTACGTTTTGGTTACAAAAATACCTTATACGTTTGAGTTGTTAAAAATATGAGTTTAAGTGGTAGCTCAGAGTGATTGCGTTCAGCTACTCATTCAACCTGATATTCTGATCACAACTGTGTTCACCGATGGCCTCACCTAGTTTGATGATTAAATGTTTGTGACCCATCCAGCAATCGTGTACACTTGGTTCAAACCACTACCGTGGGGAGCTATTGTGATTGGTCGTAAGCATATGACCACTTAAGAGGCAGCAGTGATGAAAGATAAACTCAGTCATATTCCAGAGGAAAGACGACGAACGTAACATTAGACGGAATAGCACACTTTAGCACAGGGTGTTGGGAAAACAACTGGGCTCTAACATCCCTTTTTTAAAGGAGCGGGTGCTACTTGTAATGAAGACGTTTTGAATTAACCTACTGTGGACTAAACAGAGGCCCAACCTTCCCGGGCCATCGTCTAGGTGGCACAAGTCTCTTGCCAGGCGGAGCTCAGCTAATGTGGATACTGATGATAGACTGAGAACATCCGACAAAATGTAGCGTGGAGTAGGCAATGCCTCGATGGTGCTTGCTTAACTGCCACTCGTCTATCAAGACCACATTTGCTAGATTTATCAAATCCATCGTTTGATACTTAATGGGATGCCGAATAGAATTTTGGAATTCTGGCTACCGATTCATTCGGCTGATTAGTTTGGATGTCCGTTTCTGTAGTCTCGAGTATACACTTAGTCTCTGGCGTCGAACAAACGTTTTTGACACCATAGGGGTTTTGTAGGATCATCCAGTTAACCAGATGGGAGTACACTGGAGAGTATCCGTTTGTTTTTTAGAGAGTGAGCTAGATGGTACCAAGCCGGCTCTGACATTAAGATGAGAGGTTATTCGGTAACTCAACAAAGATCGTTAAATCACATCTTTCAACGTCCCATTCCCCTCTAGCTTTGGTAAGCGTGCGTCGGGATGTGTTCATAAAATGTCCTTCCCGATCGTTATCTGGGGGCGATACGGTGGAGAATGGACAAACCAGATGTTACATAAAGTACAAACCCAGTTGGGCCGTTCATACAGGAACTGTGTGTCATTGTCGAACAAAAACGCATCGGGAAATCCAAAGCCGATAGAACAATCGTCGAAAGACTGAAGTCGTGTGGATCGGTGTTGCATGTGCTATTCGAGTAAGTTTTGCCAACGACCGAACAACCGATTTCATAGTGCGTTCAGAAAAATGACGTTTGCGAGACCATGGATGTGTCTGTTAAGGTCAAAACTGCCGTAAGAAACTGGTTCAGAACAATCGACTTAAGTGCTACTGGAACCGTTATCTGTCCTCAACTAGTAGACGTGAGTTGGTCACCGAAAATGGTTCGCGGTGTAGGACGGGCTGGTTCAGTTCCTCACTCAAATGAGATCCTTAAGTTTGTGCTGGAGCGTTCTGTCCTCTTGAATGGCTGACCTAACTTGTTAGAATGTAACTGGTAATAGATATTCAGACGGGGACCAAATTGAGTGAGAAGATCAGAAATGAGCACTGATTAACCTTTTTTAAACGCCTCTTGAAACGACTGGTGACCAGTGCCAAGTGGTGTTCTTCGTCACTACATGTAGAAAAGTGTTGTGGTGACTCGATGGACTCCGGAAATATTACAGGACTGATAGATCGCAGGCGGTGGAATATCATAAACCGCAAAATAAAGGCGTTTACCGTTGTGATCGATTACAAATCCTAAACACCGGAGTGATTGAAGAAAAATTCACACTTGTCTAGATGCAAATGAAACCCGTAATCCTTTATTCTCTGTAATAAACAAATCAGCCTGCGTAAAAACGCTGATAGTCAGTGTGTAATTTAAATATGACGTTGCATCTGGAACACTAACCGACAGAGTATCCGCTATGCGTTGAAAGATTGTTGGATTTTTTTGTATCAAACGGGAAACGCGGTTGTAGCAAAGTAGACCACGATGACTACTAACAGTTCAGTTGTGTCTAATATACGCCAACTTTGATTTGAAAGCATGTGTGAGACAGGTCTGACGCGGCAAACCTCTTTCCGCCGGTGAGAACTTCAAATAAACCATTGGATAACGGCAATGGATATTGGTCAGTTTCTGGAACAATACAAACTCGGGTTGGGTTGTTGTCATTTTTGATCACCATGACTGAAGCCATTTATTAGAAGTAAGTTGCAGGCGTGCTGAAACCTACAATTCTTAACCTCTGTAACTTTTGATCTATCAACAGTACAACACTAGACGTTTGGAATGAAGCCCACGCTTGAACATATAATGAAAATGTAATTTAGCTTGAACTTTGATGTAGCAACTAAGATCTGCAACAAAAATTTCCGCGTGGCATTTCTGTAACGTCTAAGCGAACTCTATCTTTGACGACTATGGGAAAAACCTCAAGCTTAAGGATAGCGTAGATAGTTACAAATATTGTTGCCAGGTAAGCCGAATAATCCGAAGTCCCCCACGCTATCAACCCCGGGTTCTTAAGGGTGATCGTAGTATGCATCAAACTACTCAAAGATTGGGAAATTCGATTAGGCAAACATTTAACACGACTGAACTGAGGGTACTTGCTCAGGCTGAGAAACTACGTATAACTCCAGTCGAACAAGCCTGTCTCTGTCATCTCACATTGTATCTGCTAATTTATATCTAACCGTGGAGAAAGATATATACAGACAAAACTGAGAGATGCTTGATCTCCAGATTAAAGAAACATTTGCCCAACTGGATGCAAGAATCCGTGTACCTGGAAAACGGTAATATCGTTGAAACACAAACGACCAGTGCTGTAATCGCTAGACACATCCTAATCACTGGTTGAGCTACAGATCCAGCCTATGCATTGGGAACCTTATTGCGTTATTCTAATACAATATTCTTGTGGTTGGCTGAGGCGGTCGCAATTAATCGACTACGGCCAGCCTTGTATGTGAACCTCATCCTGTCCTAAACATAATGTCTTTTCCTAACCCACCGACTGGCTGTCCACTCCAAATAATAACTGACGGACAAAATACTGACTCGTGTTAACGAACATTCGGCACTGATGATTCAACGCGAAATGCGTGCGTCTATCGCTTTTCGTGTTCTTATTGTTTTGTCCAAACTTCCGAAGAGAACTAAGTGTTCCTAAAACCAAGTAATTAAACGGATCGCCCGTGATAGTACGCACACTGAAACATGCGTATTCGTGGTTGACAATTCCTGGACAGGTGACAAAACTATCACCCTCTCCTTTGATTAGACTGAATCAATGGCAACGCATGCTTAACAGCGCAGTTAGCGCACCGAACATTAGAATGTACCGTTCCAGTGAAGTTGGAATCGCGTGGGCACTTTTGAAGAACGAATGAGATATTGGTATGTTGAGCAATCTCCAGCTTCGTTAACAATGAACGAAGTTACCAGGATTACAGATATCCGTATGAAGAGTGTCCTCACAACGATTTAACCACGTCTCCAGGATGACATTAACTGCAGGATATAATAACAACTTCATGACGTCGTTAGCGACAGTTCTCGCCGTAGCACTACTGAAAATACATGGAGCTTGAGTTATTGTTGTTGATCTGCGAAGACCACATGAAGGCTTTCACTCAGAAAGTATGTACATTCGGTTCAAAACCTTTAGTTCAGTATATCACCATAGAGAACCGACAAACACAGTTGATCATATGTACCGTATAGGCAAGGGGGATTACAGAGCCCAAAAACAACATGATACCCAATAGCAAACGAATGCGGCTGTCTGTAAGAAAACGGCCGCTTAAGAGACGACAGTAATGGAAGAATGCATCATTAATCAGAACAACGCACTTTACAATAAGGCTTTAGAAAAGTAGCATGACCTGATTATTTGTTGTTCATTGTGGAATCGAATTTCCGTGATAATGAGTTATTGGTTAGCGAATGACAGGCTAGGACTTCCACAAATAAATCCACAAAGGTAAGCCTATTTTGGACCAGAGGTAAAACGCAAACAGCCGGCTAGAGCATTAAAAACGATCGAGTGCACTAAGTGGAACAGTCAAAAACGGAAACCACTATCTGTGAGATGTAGCTAAATAAACACTGCAGCAAATGTTCACATACTGTTACTGTCGATAGAAAACGGGTGTGAAATGAATTGAAAAGCTAGTGTTCAATTCAGAATACTACTAACCAGTGACAGAAGTGGCTTTCCCGAACCCCGGCTGTGGACGATCTAGCTTCACACGCATAGAGTTCGCGTGTCGTGGAGCTGGCACCATCGCGCCAACTTGATCACCACCAGATTTCCCGACTCGCTTGTGTCTTCGAACAGCGAGACGCATGGTGTTACCGCCTGCTTGGATGATCCTGATTGCTTGGTAGTGTGACATGCCAACGGTTGAATGGCCGTTGATTTCAATCAATTCGTCACCAACCTAGAGGGTGAAATAATAGGGACCGATCTTAAGTCAGACAAGTTAGGATGTTATTGACTGCAATGCGAGACACAAATAGTGGTACACTGCAATCTTGAGGAATGGCAAGAGGGTACACAAGGGTTTGGCGAATTCAAATTTGTGAGCTATGCGCCAGTTCAAAAAACTCATTTATCACACCGCAAGGTGTCTGCTACCAATGAACACAACAAATCACAAAGTTTGCATGGTACTGTTGAGCTGTTAACATTTAAACGGGGAAAAATAGGTGGGGAGAAGAAGGAACCAAAAGTCATCTAACAATGGTGTGCATAGTAGTTGGTGAGCCCAACGAGATAATACGAGTCAACAGCATTCATGCAAAAGGAGGTGTTCAAACAAGTTCACACTGTAATTACAAGGACTCACTTTTAATTGACCGTCCATTTGAGCCGCTCCACCCTCAGCGATTCGTAATACCACGAGAGGCATCTGATTGAACTCCTGACCGCCGCGAATGGAGAATCCGAAACCACGATTGTCACGACAGAGTGTTACGGGAAATTCCACTGAAACTGTATCTGATGTGGAAGTCAGCGGTGGCCTCGAAATCCACAGAGAAGCTGACATAAGAAGTATGTAGAGTTGAAACCATCGTACTTAAACGTCGGTAACAATACGTACACCTTTTTAGAACAATTAAAAATAAAATTTACAAATCACTGTCAGTCAGTCTTTGAACTGGACTGCAAGTCGTTTATCGTCACGGCATTCGGTAAAGTGCGTGTGTGTGGGTTGAACACTGTCCAACTACAAAACCCCACAGAGGCTCACATCGGAAGTCGTACGATAGGCAATCGACATGAGATATGTGACCGAATCTAAACAAGCATTTACGCTTGTTTAGAGTCTCGCGGTTCACGCCGTGGTTCAGTGGTTCACGCCGATGTTTAACTGTCGAACATTCAGGAAGACAGGGACAAACACCAATTAGGAAGAAAAGAAGGGGAAGGGAGAGGATTAAAATACTAAAGAACAAAGCTGTCCAAACTCAAACATTAAACATGACGGTGCCCACATCTTGTAAACGAACGACGGAGTTGCAGGCGAAAGTAATCCGCGATCAGCGAAACGGATTTTTTACAGCTTTTAGTGCCTCGCACCAGTAACTGTGTTTAATTCAGATAAAAATCAACCAAAGAGCAGCAGAATTCATCCCATTGACCCTGATTAGTCGTCACGAAGGGATCGGATTGTGATGAGGTGCAGCGACCTGCGCATCTCTACTTCCCATTGCACCAAACCAGACGCTACGGTGAGCATCGTGAGCACTCATACCAACAGGCCATCAAAGTCCAAATGACATTTTATTGCAGAAAACGACACTAGTTCCAACAAACCGCAACTCATCTGTTGGCTTGTGGAACAGGCTTCTGAGTAAAAGTCTTTAGCTGAGAACTCAAATCATTCTCATGCCCGAGTATAGATGTACTGGCAGTATAACTAGCCCACATACATTTGATGCAGTAGCAGCTTCACAGTATAAAGTGCATCCAGCAAAGCAGACAAGTCAGAATAAACTACTACTGATACCCGCTTACTGTCATTTCTATCTTAGTTGTCAGACATTCCCCATCACCAACTTCCCATGTTTCTTGCCTAGATCTCTAACGTAGAACAGCTAGTTTCAATAGGCGTGCCCCGATACTTCCTTTTCACTTTCCAGAGGAACCAAACTATCCAGTTCGTATGCTCACTCGTCCGCTGTCTATACTCATACTCATACACAAACCAATAAGTTCTTGCTCACAGCTATGGAACATTCTTGGTGAACGGCTAACTAACCGGACGGTACGCACATGCCATGCACACAGCTACCGTAATAGTTTGCTAAACACAGGATCGTTTGAAGAGCACCCACAGCAGTGAAGGGAGGTATATCCGTAGTTTTTTTTACCTACTTTTGAGCTGGCCTGTGACCGCTGAACCCATGTGTTCAATATTTTGTCGGATGTAGCAGGGAAGTCCGCATTTTTTAATGTGTTTGACTACCGGGACAAGGTGAGACTGAAGATCGCCAAGCGTGTAGCGTACAATGATTATGTTGCTTAAGTGGGTCATTGCGCGCGTTAAACCAGAGCGCGTGCTGTCCATCATTTGAAGAAAAATCGCTTGGTTACAGTTCACACTGGAGGGTAAACAGTTGTGCCGATGAACGAACAACGACGTGACAGTCAAAAAATGTATACCGCTTGCATTTGCAGAAAATCATCGGAAAAACCTATTTAACAGAAAACCTTGTCCTAGTTTAGATTTGCAAACGAGGACTGGAGAACGGATACCGGATATTAGTGAATTTCCAATGCACCATTCAAGTAGGTTGAGAAGTACCCACACAACCGTAACGAACCATTCGTCCTTTTGGTGACCTACAATGAGGTAACTCAGAGTGAACAATTTATGAGACGTATTACTCTCAACAAACTAATTCGGTTACAATAATCCTTCCATGAAACGAACACCCACAGCACGCAATTATCGAAAAAAAAAGTTACGGTTTAGTTGTCCCGACGGTGAAATCGATGTTCACGATGTGTTCCGTTCAACACAACCGGGTCGTACCTAATCCGGTTTATGGCTTCATAGGTTGTTACAAGAGGAAGAAAGGTCTTCGTTTGTGTATTCTTGTCTCTGTGCTGGTCGATGAACAATTGTGTTGGAGGGTTCGTAAATATGAAGAGAGTGACTTGAAACAAATGGAAGGAAATCTTCATGAATCTGCTAGCTGCAATCGTATCAGCAACGAACACTGAAATACACTGAAACAACATTCAGTCAGACATGCACATGACCTGTGGGACTGGGCTAGATGACGGTTAAGAAACGTGTAGTGTAAGTTGTCTCTCACGTATGTGCCGATCGATTCCAACCGATTCAGCCGTGATCACAGAGTTGGGCAATGCGTTCTAGTGTGAACAGATTCTAACTGTGAAGCAGTTCTGTCTGTAAACTAATACACCTATTCCACTACTCCGTTTCAGCGAGTGACCCAATAATCATTCATTCTTGCCTAGTGGAAGATAAACCATTGGATGACTTGGAGTTTAGAGATTTATGAAGGTAGAAATTGGGTCTCCTGTGAGGTGTCTGTAAGCCATTTAGAACTGATTTAATTCTGCCAATCTTTTCGGGTACAGGATTTTCCTGAGCTCCATAATTCTTTTAATGGTCTGTCTCCGAACACTCATCATCATCCCCATAGACAGCAATACATCAGTGGTTCACACTAATGCTTAACTGCCACACAACTACGAAGAAGAAGAGAAAGCAAACCCTGTATAGGAAGAGAGAAGAAAAAAAGGGAAAAGGGAGGGGACCTAACCACTAAAATAGCTACGTCTATATTCAAACATACAACATCAAGGCGCCTACACCTTGCAAACAAACAACCGAGTTGTAAGTGATAGGTGCCAACTCATTTTAATGATACGGACGACAGACCGGCATGTTCGTTTCTAGGTGGAGGCGAACATGATGGGAAACACTTCAGGGAAGAAGATTCCACAAATTTCTCCTAAGAGGTTCAGGGTTATTTGTGCTTTTTTAGCCATGGCTGAACAGTTTGTAGACAAACTCAAACTGTCTAACACTATGGTCCCGAGGTCTCGTTTGCATGCTGATACGAGCAGCTTTGTGTCGCAATGATAGTGGTTAGCACACTTTCGATGTCGAACGTGCATGACTTTACGCTTGCTGACATTGAACGGCAGGTTATTTTCTATGGGCAATTGATTTAGGCAGTTTACATCGTCTTGCAAAGTCACCAAATCTTTCCGGTATTCTAGAACTAGTCAGAGCTTTGTGTCATCGGTGCTTAGCAAAATCAACTACCTGACTATATTGCGTAGTTCAATAACGAAAAGAATGAATAACAGATGTCTTAAGATTGATGTCAGCGAAACACCGCAGTTGATAGGAAACCGTTCTGACAGCCATCTATTTAGCTTGACGATGAACCTACGTACAGGTCAGATAATCCCCCAGCCACAAAGGTAGACGCTCACCAAAGTCATAACTATTCAGTTTCCGTTGCAACATGGAATGATCAACCATGTCAAAATTTCGAGAAAAGTCAAAATAAACCATATCAATCACCAGTCCTGCGTCAGCAGCTTTCGTCCAAGTATCACGAGCAATCAGCAGATTTGTGATGCATTAATATCCACTAAGGAAGCCATCTTTCTCCTCGGCGATGGGTTGGAGGTCTCCAACCTTGACTTGGGAAATCATCTAGTAAGTTTTCCATTACTTTAGAGACCACTGAAATCAACACTATCGGTCCATAGTTTGTTAGGTCATGTCTGCTTCCCTGTTTGAAGATAGGTGTGATTGTGCAGTTTCCAGATTTTCGGTAGACGGCCAGGACGACTAAAAAGTTCTGCGAGTGGTTCTACTGATTCAGTGGTGCAACTTTTCAAGATGACAGGGGATATCAGGTCTGAACCGTAAGATTCGTGAGTTAGTATGTTTTTTAATCTGATTCTGACTTGTGACACTGAAATTTGAGGTAATTCAGCTATGTTGTTACTTATGTGCTCAAAAGCTGTTTGTGATTTACGGTGTACTGTTCACATAGTGTTGACCGCTTCTGCATCTGTATTAGTAAATACACCAGAGGTTTGTAGATGCGAAATGGCAACCTTACAGTTTGTGTGTGCTGCAACTTCACTGTAGAAAACCTTCAGCTTTACCTTTTGAACAAAACCGCATTGATAGCAAAATCGATGCTCTCTGATAGTAGCTGTGGTACGACTGCGCCACATGACATACTCAAAAAACGTAAGTTCATTTTGTTCTAGTTGATACCTGTTCCAGGCTGAACATTTCAACGTAATCAGATGTTAGGTTCTATTGCTTAAGTATCTCGGCTTTCTACTAGACCGAGAACACTACTGGTACACGGCATCAGAGATTTCTTTAAAAATGAGCTACCAACGGTCATATAGGCTGAGCTCAATGAAGAAGCCGGGTCATTGAATCTTGCCAAGATGTCTTCACCCCTGTGGAACTCGCCGTGTGATAGGTCTTTAGATCCGTGTTTTGGGGAATGTATTATCTAGCTTCGTGCAGGTTGCTGAATTCAACTATCCCATAGTCACTACGACCAAGTGGAATTGTGACATTTAGATCGCTTATCATGTCAACCTCAAAATAGAGTTCCCTCTAACAACTTCGGCAGTACAGAAAGTAGATATGTTGCGATATGTTAATAATTCGTTTATTCTCATCAGTTTTACACTTAAAACATGCAGGTTATATATGGCAGACAATTAGAAATAAACAGAGTATGGATACACCAATTCAAACAGCCTAGAAGGAGATATTTCTACTTTTGTAATTTAAAGGAGATCAGTTGGCCAAGGACATCAAACACAAATTGAAGTCTGCTCTATCCTACACGTATGTGGCTGTTCAAAGCACCAAAGGAACAGTTATTTAAAATCAAGAACGCAGTTTGTGTAACTATTTTGCCTCTCACGTTGTCTACCAGTTTACCTGCAGTTGCATTGACGTTTACATAGGTAGAACAGATCGACAATTATTTCAGTGAGTGTCACAGTACGTCTCGAAATGGTTGAAACAATTGACGACACAACAATCTGAAACCGGTGAACCCGTTGGTCGAAATCTCGAACCATCGATTGCTAAACACTTCATGATAACAGGTCATCAGGTTGATCCACGTAACCCATTCAAAATATTGTTACGCAATCCGAACACGAAGCTACTGGCATTTAGCGAAGCTATGTTGTTCAGAACTCATCAGCCGGCGCCATGTGCACAAAAATGGTTGAACCAACCCATCGGATTGTTAATGACATAGTACTTCGCGCGAATGTATTCGTGTTTATACCCTACTTCTAACTGTATATCGTGTATAACCCGCATGTTTTACATGTGTGATTGAGATTAAACGAAATGTTAATATATCTTAGCATATGTCTTCTTTCCGCACTGATGAACATATCAACCTCGCCGGCAAGAATGTAGTTAAGACAAGACAGCGCTTGGTCTACGCGTCGACTCGTATAATCCTGGACATGATGAAATGGTTCAGCTTGCAGTGCTGCCCCAAAGAAATCCACAGCAGAGGAAGATGCTGCAATATTGACTAACTGATTCATGAAGTCCAGCTCCGAGTGTATGAGGTACAATTTTTGGGTGAATGCTATATATATATATATATATATATATATACCTCATTGATTATATAGATATATATAACCACACGAAATGACAAACGTGTCATAATGTATGAGAAGAAAACATGTATTGTGGAAAGTTAAACAGGAGAACGATATAGAAGAAGAAAAATTACATCGATACATCAGAGATTCGCAACACGAGTGCCACTGACGTCTGTTTTTGATCATATTAGGTAGTATTCTCAACCAAAAATGTTAATTGTCCTTCGGACCCCATCTACTAAAGCAAACCTCAGAGTGAGTGGCTTCATACCCCGAACCCAAGATATGCGTTGAACATCAGACTGCCGATTCCAATTTAACCCATGGCTCGTAGACAAGGCACGATGTGGCAAGCAATGAATGGGCATTGGTAGGATGTGGCCAAACCAATGAAGCCTGTGAGACAAGATCAGTATGTTCAAGTGCCAACCAAATCTATCCATCCGGAAGACGCGTCGGCGAACTTTGACAGTGCTGACACGATGTTCCAACCACAAGTCGTTAATGCTGCAAAAGCACCGATGGTCGAAAACGGACACATTGTGAACATCTTCCGCGTGGATGGACCAGGTTTCGCAGCTGTACGATAGAATCGCCCTTACAATGACATCATATAGTCGGGTATCGTATTTCAGAATTGATGAAAGCTGGTACTCATCGGTCACTGCCCGGACCTTCAGATTTTGATTGTTTTCCAACCGGGAAAGCGTAGGTTCTAGTCCTCTCTCACACACTAAAATGAGCGTTCTGAACAGATCGGTTACTGAATTGGACAGGCTGAAGTTTCTCCACTCACCATTAGTTTCATCGACAAACATTGAAGGATTCTCACACATGTGTTCTCTGCTATACGCACTAGAAACCAGTATTGGACATCAACGACCACTCAATAAAAATATTAGTTAGAATATTCGCAGCATCCGTGATGGATGAATCCCGTAGGTTTTTAAGCAGATTATAATTTCGATACTGTGCACATTCTGTTGGCCTTAGCTTTCGGAAAATTAATCGTACTTTGGCACAGTCAACGGAAACTGTTGTGTCCTAGTTACATAAGTTTTGAACTAAGCTTCAAAGGTAATTCCGTTCAATAAGTAGTGGATGAACTAACTCATAGTGCTAGCCGCCTTGGAAACTGCGGCTAAAACTGACGAACTCTGCCGAATGGTCATTTTCTGTGGAATGGTCTCAGCCAAATTTAGATACGAAGTCCCGAGTTGTTCGTGTTTCTATTTCGGGACCTCTTCAT
The DNA here is from genome assembly GCA_014338405.1 of Paragonimus skrjabini miyazakii. NCBI lineage: Eukaryota > Metazoa > Platyhelminthes > Trematoda > Plagiorchiida > Troglotrematidae > Paragonimus > Paragonimus skrjabini miyazakii. Next base: position 16,776 of record JTDE01021064.1, read on the forward strand.
TTAGCAATGCTAGGTTAATACGGGTCTGCCAAACCTCCTCACTAGTTATTGTCATCCGAAATAGGAGGTGAAATCAAAAAATGAAGCCAGAAAGAGGACACCGATGTATGCTTGCAATCGGTGAACAAAACACGTAAACCGCTAACAGCAACCGTGCAAACTCTGACAGCAAATCACTCAAACTGCCAAGCATATCGATCAACTGTAGCTGAATTGCCACAGTAAAACAAGAAAATCAATAAACATGAGCGTTCGACTGAATGAAACCAGAAATCCTGTGCAACGCATTAGGGTCATATTAAAAACACATTGTTAAGCAGATTTTAAAAAAATTTGATCCTTCCCTCCTTACTTGTCAACAATAACAATCGAGCAACTACAAGCTGAATCGGTTACAGACTGATGGGTGGTGTAAACGATGTTTTTGCCTTTCGTTCTGTTCTAGATTTCTACGTAGTAGTCTCTCAAAGAGGAACCACAAAATGACTTCATCAAAAATATTATCCTTTGAAAGTGCCTTCTGTTAAGGGTGGGCAAATATATGGGACTAATAGAAAACACGTTCCATCTGGAGAAAAAAAGAAGTTAGTTTTGACTGTGTGTCAAATGTACCCCTATTTTCGAGTAGCGCACTGTTGGAATATACACCGTAAGCTGTTTCTAAGAGCTTCATTCAACTATCGACTGCAAACAGAGGTAGTTCCTCTGAGTCTGACATGCTGGTTCGTAACACTTTCCTCATGTATCATAAGCAACTTGGTCAATTCGGAATCACTACAAGTTGATATGCAAAGGTGTAGTGAGAGTTAAGCATGGTAAATTTTGCACGATTATTACGTCAGACACGAATAACAGATCGTATTTAGTAAATAAAATGAGGGCAAGGCAATGTGAAACTAACTGGATAGTAGGCACTTAAACGAACGTCCTGTAAATTTTGTCGTCCTGTTCGTGACACCCACAGTGCACATAGATAAAATTGATACGGCCACTACCAAATGAAGTACCTTGGCAACGTATGCATTCCTAGGTCAATCAGTATTGAGTATGTGTGCATGTAATACAATGAATCATGGAACCTAACTTGCGCATGGTTCAACAGAGATCAGTTATCAAGCGTGGATTGGACTATCTATTGTGAAGAACTAATGACACGATAAACACTGCGGTTTTCTGGGAAGAACTGAATCGAACTGGGGTCGGAACCGTTGTCCGTAATCACGTCTAGGGCATAGTCTACCCAGAGTTCCAAATTTACATGGAAACCCTACGAGATCAGACGAAAGTGGCCATTCTGGGAGGATGACACTCCTTCAGGAGGAGTTTTCAGAAAGGGACTATTGTTATTCCTTTTCGGCCTTCGATCACATGTGGTCGATTGACGTTTTGTTTGTGCGGTTCAGTGTTACTGGCAATGAATGCGAGGTTCTTTACGCTTTCATCTGGTTTCGCAGGTCGTCTTAACACGACAGCTTATTTCATTAATAGAAATAATGCTGTTCGTCGTTCTTATTGGTGAATTACTTCAGTGCTGGAAGTTAGATGGGTGTAATAAATAACAAAAAGAAATTTTGATAAACCTTTCAATAAATTCCAAAGAATCAGACAGTAGTATTATTAGCCCAATTCCCAACGTCAATATGAACAATTACGACTTGGCGGCAAGCTCCAAAAAAGGCTAACAAGGTTAAACAGGATAAGATCAGGTGACTAGGTAGGTCATTTTACCATCACGATAAACGTGTTATTGCCACGAGGTCATAACATGGCGGGTGACCTTGCCTGACCGGCAATTATCCCAACACCCAGTGAAATATCTGAACGCGACGGTAAGATATGGTCAGATCCTACACCGGATAAATCATGGACAACATGAGAGATCAAACGAGTCACCATTCAACAAAATTGGACCATAGCAGCCAGAATCAATAGGTGAAAATCTGTGACAGATAGTGTCAGCTAAACGCACGGAACCGGGAAGAAGTGTACAGGACGTTCAAATGGAAACCTCGCTGTGATATGGACGGGAATTCCAGTTAATAAACGCCAGCACACGAGTGGTATGTGGACTGAACAATAAAGATCCCACTTTAATGAACAACTTTTCGTTTAAATAATAGCGTTTATGCCTCTATGTTTGTATATGTGTGTCAACAGATTATAGCCGAATACAAACAAAACTAACCCTATATTACCCAATCCGGACTTGCTAACCAAACTTGACAAATCGGTCAAGTTCAAACAACTTACGGTCCCTAACGTAACTTAGTTAACCACAAGGATTTTGTTGTGATAGCTCAAAGTGGTGTTCGACGCGGGTTTACACGAGTAACGCTACCAAGTGAATGAAGTTTGAAATGGAAGCTGTCACACGAAAAAAGACAAATCACGACGAACGTCCGTCATACCAACGGTACTTAGAAAATGGAGTTCAACACACATCGACTGTTTCTGTCCCGGGAGACGCTACTTCCCTACAATGGTGTAACGCTCACTGTACATGATAGCAGAGATTTCATACATTCAGCAACACGAATTCCTGCAACGGATGGATCTCTTCAAATTTTACGTATGACAGTTGGACAGTATCTATCCTAGGTTCATCTATAACATTCGATTTATATACGAGGTACGTGTGATAAAAGCCACGCCCGAATCCTAATAATTTCCTAATTTTTAATAACCTGACTCAAATATGCACCAAGTAAGGTGTGCGTCGCAGTATCGTAGCATACATTTCGTTTCCGCTGAGGTATTACACGAAGCACGTGAAGCTGCGAGACAATTTCCATTAAACATAAACTGTCTGTGGGTACATGGCAATCGAGGGACTCACAAACACTGGAACGTGGGTGCCGTATTGACGGATCGACAAATAGAGACGAGTGAGTGATCATCCCATACAATCCGTTCACAAACGAATAAGACTGAGTGGCTGCATGGTAATTCTGTCGTGACTAGGATGAGATCAACGGCGCAATGGTCGATATGGTTGCCAAGTGAGAGCACGGTAGGAATTCTAGTCTCTGCAGAGGAAAGGATACACACTGCTGACGAGCTCTAACATCAGCGAAACTTGAATATAATGCTTCTTTTCAAAAGGGCTGACTGAAAATTTGTGGAAGTGTGATAGCTAACATTAATTATTAGTAGTACTCAAACTACATATGGCTCACTTTGTCTGGATCAGCGGGTAAGCAAAACATGAACTTTTGTTTGTTTCGGCGAACCGTCCCGGTGGTAATGCAATGATCTAATATGCACACACGCCATGAAGACGCCGGTGATAAAAAAAAGTAGATCATAGTAGATAGGTCAAATGAATGAAGAACTGACAGCCAGCACATTGCAACTTCATTCCATCGGTCTGTTCCGAAAGTCGTGATCGTAAATCGCCAGAATTGTGCAGAAACGGAGGAGAACGAGCATAACGCATACACGGATTACTCACTCACCCTGGGAAGGAATAATGGTCAGGATGATGTGATTGCCACTTTCACGAATCAGGCGAACGACTTGTTCATGGTGCAATCCCGTGATGGGTACTTTGTTAACCGCCAAAATCTGGTCCCCCACGGAGAGCAAGCCCAATCGTTCCGCCTTACTTCCCGGCACAAGCTGAGCTGTCAAAACAGACAAGCAAACGTGAGGATAGAACCTAAACAAACAACCACACGTAAGTAAATACAAAACAGCAAAATTTCACTGATTTCCGGATTCTTGTAGGCGATTAGAACGAAAAAAGGCCGTAGGGCTATATCAAACGAAACAGCAGATCGTCAACAAGTAACAATGAACCACCACAGCAGTTTGAATGGTATCATAAAGTGAACGCCATTTGGTGATGATGTGAGCATAAGGAGCTTGATTAATGCATGTTCTATTAATCACTGATGCGAAGTTGAGAAAAAACAGCAAGTTCCCGCCAAATACCAAGTTATCAAATTGCACACAACCCAGAAAGTCGACGGGGATATTTCTTACCGATGAATTCCCCTTCAATATAAGATTTATTTGAAGATCGTGGGTCAGAATCTCCATTTGCCAGTCCGCTCGGGTGTCGGTTTGTGATGAAAAAGCCGAAGCCGTCACCTCGTTGACTCCGTGGAACCACTACTTCTACAGCATCACGGAAGGTTAGAGGAACTGTGTTTCGCTGTCCACCATTAATAGGGACCTCGGGCTAAAATCCACATAAACAAACCGATATTGGGATGGTTAAAGAGAACGTAGCGCGATCTTCATCTCTTTAAATCTATAAATGCGGTACCAAGGGCAAAACCGTGAGCACCAGTAATCGCAAATAGAACAATGACGTGATAAGGTTAATTTGTAATCAACCGCAAATTTCTATTTTGTTGTGGACTCGGTTTATGGATTACAAGATGTTTCTAGAAAAAGCTACATTAAATGGAAAGATTTCTGACAAACGAGGAAAACATTTTTAGTCCGTTGGTCGTATTACACCGTACGCGTTAACTGGTGAAGTGTGCGTACAACGGTTCATCCTTTATATTGACACATTCAGAAGAACGACTCGCGAACAAGGCGGTCACTCTGTTGTCAGTAGCTACCATCATTTTAAAAACATTCCCAGAGCACTGGAAAGTCATTTGTCTAGCGTATACAGCGAGCATCACTTCAATCTGCGATCCAATGGACGTCCTGGGTAGAACTGCGAGAGGAAAAAGGAATAGTTACGTACTGTACTGCCGGTAATAAGATTCGGGGTGTAGGTTGACTCGACCTACGAGTTAGCTTTACAGACTATCTTGCACAATTGGGGCAATCGGAAGAAACAACACTATTGGTGATCAATCCAGATGAATTGCGACCAAGCCATCCCATTTAATAATGTCACACATTTGTATCAGCTTCCTCGAACGAAGATACTTTCAAACCAGAAACGATGAGTGATCGTGAAAAAAGGTATTATATATACACACATGAGTATCATATATCACACTCCCGGTAATTGTACAAGGGAGGGGTGGAGACAACGATAAAGACCGCAGTAATAAAGTTCATCTCCGTAAAATAGTGAGTTGCTACGTTTATTAAGGCGGCTGTTGTGACCGTTCAGTTGATCGTGGCCACGGTTGCGGCCAGGAATAACGGTCTTCGTATCCGACGAAAATCGGGATATTCAATACCATCGATAAAGCTATTAGGCGGATCAATAGAAGACTAATTATATCATCCCAAACATCATCTGTAAGCTGAAGTTTGAAACCTGATGGACTTAGAACGGAAGATACGGTATTGTGTAGCCTGAAGCATATGCTTAACTTAGGAGCAGTTTTATCTTAAGAAACAGAACTATCAGTTGAAATGATTATATTTTGCCGATCAGGCCTTGTGCAAACCGGGAAGCGCGCTCGTTTCATAGGCCACATATAAACGTACGCGATCAGACCTTAAGATGGACAGAGCAATCGTCACAGTAGACCCATCACAGATACACAAAAAGGCTGTCGTCACGGGTACTAACTGTTTTAATTAACAGCACTGATAACTATACTATGCTGAGAGAAGACATACATCGCGAGATGTTAACATTTCGATTTACTCTGATCAGTCAACGTATAAAGTTTGCCGATTTTACGTTGACGACTGACGAGGGTAAACTGAAGTGTTAACATCTCGAGATATATGTTTTCTCTCTATTTTGACTAAACTATAATACGGTCCATGATCACTAAACTATTACAATGTTTGAAACAAATAACTGGCTCCACTGTTTTGCAGGAGAAGTTATTGATTACAAAAAAGGACTTCAATAAAGGAGATGGTAAATAAAGAACAGAGTAGGTCATGAACACACACAATGTTCACATGGGATAAGGAGACGCATTGCCTATTTCAGACAACTATAGTGGATTCGATTGTAAAACTTAATTAGGCAAGTTAACGGTTTTTACATAGAACTAATGTTTGTAAGCACACATGCGAGTAAAATTGAATCATGTCGTCCGAATCTAAGCAAATGAATTCTAAATTACTAAGGTTAACATCTGTAACATGCGAGACCGTTACCAATGAGCTGGTTTGAACTCAACGAATTAATAATCAAGTAACAACAAAAAAGAATTTGTTAAAGCGCAATGATTGTATCACAGCAAAAGATGCCTATGTGTGATAGCAAAATGTCAATACAGCACCAAAATCGGAGCGTTTTAGATAATACACTTGACTGACATGACACTCGCTCGACGTCAGAACCAGACGGAACTGAGTGCACCGATATACGCACATAAGGGTGCACCAGTAGCGTGCGTAAAACTGCGACAGCGTTGAAAACCATACATATCTGGAAAAAAAACAACGTCAGTAGGCCGATATCGTGGAGCTCAGCACAACAGGATGAAAACTGAAGCGCGAAAAAAACCCGCAGAACGTGCATAGGATAAATAAAAGTGCGCACGGAATCCAAGTAGGCAGCCAAAACTGTCCGACTATCAAATGAACAGGTGTAGAATGGATGGAAGGGACATATGTGCGCATTATAATGGTCACAAATATTAGATCAAACTAAAGAAACACAAGACGTTCGCTATCGGATTGTTGTTCATACAAGTAGCATGAATGGGTAAGTTTAAGAGCCTACCTGGCGTTGAAGACCGAGAGTCACCTGGCCAACCGAATGGGCTGCTTGCTCCAATAGTTGAACCACTTTCTTATGCTTAGCGCCGACCACACGGAGTCCATTTATGGAGACAAGTCGATCGCCAGAACGCACAACGCCGCTCATCTGAGCCGCACCGCCCGGAACCAATGAGCCAATCACAACCTGAATGGGAGGAGAAACGAGCAGAAAGAGATATTAGATTAAAAACGCTGGTACACAAAAGACAAACACAAGGATAAACATGTAATGTGCGATGAGATTCATAAAGATATACACACCTGAGAACTCTCCTCAGCACCACCAACCACATTGAAACCAAAACCTGTGGACTGACGTTGAAGATGAACAAGAAATTCTCCGGGAAGCATTAAAAACGAGGTGCGGTTGGCACAAGCATTTGACTGACGCAATGACTGCCCATCTGACAGGCGGGGAACAGCCTGTGGTAGAGGAGGCATGCGACCGGGTCGAAGCAAAGAACCGTACTGCACAGAAGGATTCGGTGAGCCTGGAACAGGTGTTAGCTTGCAGAAGTCCAAAACTGTGAAAAAGCGATACGATTACAAAATGACCAGGAAACCTGAACAACTTCGAGTACAATAAACACTGAAAAGAAGTTCTTATGCTGTCAAATCTATAGGAATCCCAACCATTTCGAAACAAGAGTTCAACTTAATCTAAAAAACAGAGAAAAACCGAGTTACAGAGATGTACTATGGAAAAAACATCAGGAAGTGATGGTAATAGCATTCCTCTCTATCTTACTGTAGATGTATATAGTCAGTACGATGTGTACGTCGTTAGAGAAGGAAACGGGTAGAAAGTTTCGGGTTTCGTGTTAAAACGGCATTGACGTTCGTAGGGAATCTAGCCCGTTATCTGGAGGGATGAACATAGAAAATATACTGCGCACTGGGATGGAGACACACAGATACAAGTAACTTAAATGCGACACACCTAACTGCAAAATAGTCACACACTCACCACTGTCATCTGATGGCTGCATTCGCCGTCGGCGGTCCATCGCAGGAATGGTGACGGTGAGTGGTGAATGACCAAACGTAGAATGGGCAGTCACTTGATCGACAGCAGTTCGGTGTGGTTCAGGCGTTCGTGACCGGAAGTGTACAGGCGCTGGGGATGTGGGACAGAATTCCACGATACCACCGGAGAGTGTGCGTGTGTGATTCTTAGGTGAAAAGTTCCCAAAACATGCATGCGTTAAGGAAAAGAAGGATAGAACATCGATACAGACTATCAGAAGGAGTGGGGATACTCCAATAAAGTCTGTAACACGAGATGTCATTGAAAGTAAATGTTACACATGTGATGCGTTACAATTTTTACCAGCCACATGTAAAGTCTTCCGGTTAGCGGTGGACGTTAATTAAAGTGTGGTATATAAGCATGTACAAAAATGGGGTGCTACGACTGAAAACCACTTTCCCCAAAATAGTGTGTTCCTCACTAACAGCATGGGTTCATTAGCCCCGTAACTTCCGTTAGGGTACACTGCATTCGAGTATCGAGTCTTTAAGTGACAGACACCTGAACCATCTTGAGGATATCAGCATCATACACGAGGGTTGTCAAAAATATCGCGCTTCCCTCTAAATCACTAACCTGCGCTCAAAGGTGACTATCACAGGAGTGCATCGATTCCATTATTTCCATAGGATACTTGACATTTTTACAAACACAAATAATGAGTTAAGCGCGGATTCGAATAATGGCTTGCCCATCAATAAGATTCGGCGCCAATTGAGAAAAGTACGATAAACTGCTCACGTGAAATTGTGGACAAACATACACATCAAAATAGATGACCCAACTAACAACCGGCAAACTGACGGATAACCGGTTTGACCCCGTTTGGTCCGGTGAGCAACAGACACAAATTAATCCATGAGAAGACGTCAAAATGGTAGTCCAGACACTTAACTACTGGTAGGCCCCGAGATCGTAGTCAGCGGAGTTACAGGAGGTGATCTGGGTTACTTTCACTGGCAGTTGTTACATTTCAACTTGTCATAAGCTGAAATCGATCGGCCGTTTGTAGCTGATCAGCATACAACCAAGTATCCATCACAGTTCATCAGTGAAGTAATGTATAGTTGATACGACCAATTTGGGTCTCATTAGCACCAGGCACGCCGGGAATACGAGCAAGTGTAAAAATAGTAATCCAGACATTTCAACAGACCGCAAAGTCACCGTGACTAGAGAAGCAGAAAAATGTGCTGGCTACTCAGCTCTTCTCGGTGGTTGATCGCGAAAGAGCAAAAGTTACTATCAGCATATAATGGTTAGCGTAAAGAGCCCCCTTTTACAGGAACACTGCCCACTTATCTCCTAGGGGACAATCAGTCCGATGACAATACAAATTTGCTTTCACACGTGTTCGCTTTTTTTCAATCGCCGCTTCATAGTCCAGTTTTCTTACACTTGAGCAAGAACGTTTGGTCTAAATTCACATAATACTTCCGGTGAGCTCCAAGGTCAATCATACGTGCGCTGGTTGGTACGGCCAGCCAGTCTAGTTACTGAAGCAACGGTTGACTTGAGAAGGGGTTCAAATTGCAAACTAGGGGGGTGTTTGAAGTGGTGTACCACCGAAGTAAACGACTGACACTGGAAACATTTGGACAAAACAGAAGGTTAAATTCAGCAACGAGGTTACAGTGATACTGAAAGAGTGTTAAGCTTTACGCACACAATTAACAAAGCAACGGAAAGGTGGTTAACTCTGAGACTAGAATTCTCAGTAAACGTTTTTGATGGCACGTTATCTTGGGTGGCTTTGTAACCTTTACGATGTGGTAAAATAACCCTGAAGTATCTCTAGAAGCAACAAACGATCAATATTGTCTTTGAACACAAACATTATAAACTTCTAATGAAATGTACTGCTCACAGAAGAGAAGCTTATGACGTGCTTTCTTTAGAGTCGGGTGTCGGAAGATGATTTCAGTGGTGAGTCCTTCCCGTTTTTTTTCACACTAGCGCGTAACATCTTTAATGTCAAGATAAACGTGATGTTCGTCAACCAAATGTGATTTTCGAAGGCCGCGAGCCTTTGCAGTTCCAGGTTCTCGCCTTACCCGCTTGAAATTCGACCGAGCATGATGTATACCTTCAACCGACCGCGTAAACAATCATTCAGTTAGCCCACATTATACGCATCGATAAGCATGTCTGGTTGTTGAATACGTCCTGGAATACCCGGGGTTCAGTGTAACTTGAAGCCAAAGACATTGCAATTGCCCATGGTTTCTACTGCGTATGAAACTACATAATTCACCATTCGGCTAGCAAATGTGCGCCCACGATAGGCGCCGAAGACACTATAGATTATTAATTCGTCTAATGCTTCTCAGTTATGAATCATACTGTGGTGAAATTGATGAACAAAATCAAGTCCAGAGAGATAACTATAAACCATGTGTTTTCAACAACCTACCGAATTCGGTAAATCTGATGTTGATTCATAGGATGCAGTCGAGACAGCTTTGAATTCGCTGTAATCCATCTCCTGAGGTACTGCTAAGGTTTCTGAAATTATAAAAACGAAATATAAGGTATGCAAGACTATTCGTAGCAGACAACCGAAACACATACGTACACAATTTGTCATGCTCCTCCACATACTCGATCCTAGGTAGCTACAGAGTAGACCATCGAAGCTAATAGTTAGAGGCATGGAATCCGGTCTACTGGATTGCTTTTTGGTTGTACAACCTGAAGAAATACAATGGAGTATGCCGTAAAGCAGTAAACAGTGATGGATAAGTCTACCATTAAATAAAAAGGGAAGTGGTGATTGCGTTCTGTTTATTTTATGTCAGATACCACCAAAAATCATTCTGGGCTTAAGAAAACCGATTGACGAACGCGGCAATCAATAAGGAATGACAAGTCAGCACAGTCTAGCCGAGCGGCAAAGATTGAAACAGATCAAGTTGGCTGGGGAACCGCATAGTCATAGAAAATGGAGTTGTTAAATGTCCAAACAAATTCTGCTAAACACTATGGGTTTGGGGGTACTTACGAGGCAAACACCATTGGCACATTCTACCGTAACTCTTACAAGTCGGAGAGACCAATCAGCAAGTCAATCCCAAAAAAGTAGAGTTGAGTTTCGATCCTGTCTAAACCCGCCAATAATGCAAGACTAGAAGTTCATCTCGGTTAATCGTTCTAGTGACAGTATGTTGATCCTTACGCGACTGGTCTGACAAAATCATTACGCTTGAAAGTCCATCCACAACCGCTTGTGGCTGCCCGATCATACCGATACAATAAGCGTTCGGTAAACTAATCGATAACCCTACAATCGAGACCACTCACTCTAACTGATATCACCAGCTTCATTGAAACTGCTCAGCGGTGTAGCGCATTCTGATATATACATAATTTGAGTACCACATTTGGTCTAGCAAATTTTAACTAAAAACTGACGCGGGTAACAAAAGACAATAGCGGATTGAAAATAAAACTTGGATCAAACCACGGATGAAAAACAGCAAAAACTTACTGAAATCAATTTGTGCATTGACAATAGGGAGTACCTTGAGAAAAAGTCATTAACGATTAGGCAAGCTGAGATGGTCGACAGGGAAAAACACGAAAAAACAATTGTGAAAAAAGCATGTACATGCGACACGCTCGCTATCTTACGTGGCTGTTATAATGTTACCCACACATTAGGAACAAAACAGCCAGGACGATACACATCGCCTGCCAAGACAGTCATTGCCTTCCTCTTTGAAAAACAACAACAAATTGAATCATAATAGGTTACTTATACAATAAACAATTATAATTTTCTATGTTGTTCACACAACCTAATTCCACTGCCGTCCTAAGTAGGTGCACAATGGGAGACTGAGAAATCGTGTTACTGTCAGTTGTACTTGTTGGGTTTTTCTGACTGCGAGATGTAACAAATCCCAGATCTGTTCAATCCAAATATGTTCTGGTGGGATTTTAACAAGTTATTCGCCTCTTAGGATTGTGGCAAATATTGGTAAAGCTGGAAACTCGGTTGTTCACAATCTAAATGTCAAGCTCGGCGAACAACCGAACACTTGAAGTTGTTCACCTTTTGACACGCCATGCTGCACAGACCACGAGGAACACACAGCCACCATTACATTTCCAAGATCTACAAACTAATTTACTCCGTAATTAAGACGGCAAACGACGTGTAAGTGAATTCATCACAATTTGACTGAAGTCGTCCATCTTCCGATCGCTACACGTGGTTACATTTATAAACAGTACTGTGGATTACCACAGGGCCCTCGGCATAGCACGTGATACATAACGCAGATTTATTCAACTGAAAGGGCAGGGTTTTAACGATCCACGACCACATCGTTGCCCGACCACCCGGTGGTGTTGCAATGAAACCGCAGGTGGTCTTAATGAATAGTGTTCGGAACAGTTAATGTACACAGTCAGACCATAAAAGAGTAAACATCTTTAACAGCTAATTAAGTGGACATAGCTTTGAGATTTTTCGAAATGGGGTTATGCACCACTATGTCCATTGGGCAGCAAAAACACACTGACAGGGCAAACACGGGAACCAAACACGGAGTGTGTAAACAACTTCGAAGTAGTTCAATTCACAAAGGAAAGAAAGAGTAAACGCACAGACGAAGACAAGTAACATAGGTGGTACGCCTCCAAAAGAGCTTGAGAGTTCGAAAGATTAATGGCTTACTTTATCATCCGTTGGCGATTGATTAGCGGGTCTTCGTTCTAATGCGAATAACGAAGAGGGCGAGGTGTATAATCCTGGAAAGAATACAGTATTGAGCAATTTTAACAACAGATTAGTAAACACAGTAAGCGTCGATGTAAGTTCCCAAACACTGAATACGATCAGGCCGAAATTCTGTGTAAACTCTACAGTGTTGTAATGCCACAGAGAAACCGAATAGTGTGGTAATGAGTACAAGTAAAATTCAATCTACGAATTAACTGAAATATTAAAAAAATCCACTTAAACAGCCCATCAGGCTTACCTCCACGTTGGATTAACAACCGAGCCTCTTGTCCGACAGGACACTGCTTGAGTATTTGAACAACCTCTGCATGCGGCACTTCTTTGACGCGCTGATCATTAATTTCAACCACTACATCGCCTACTTGCAGTCGACCACATCGAATGGGATCCAGAATCGCCTTCACGTGCTGTCCTTGAGGATGATCAGCGAGTGTGAATCCGAACCCATTCGACTGTTTGAGTATGGTTACCTGAAGGGGCAAGCGAGCAGAATTTTGAACATTCCATGAGGAAAACAGACACTTTGAACAGCACTGGTTGTGGAACAGCAAACAACAGAATTTTAGGCAATAAATTTAAGCCGAAATACAATTGCGCCCGGAGAAACTAAACTAGATGTACCGAAAGGCGTGAAACAGATGACCTACAGAGCTGATCACTTTTCATACTGTTGGATTTGTAAGCGAATGTTAACAGACACCTCTTGTCTGACGAGTATGTGCCCGTTCTGTAATAATTTCGTCGAGGCCATTTTGATGTCATTCAGGTGAAAGCGGAGATACATAGTTGCGTTTACTCGCAATGAATGGGTTCCAACATCCAGAAGCGTTGCAAACATTGCTCTGCTGGTGCGTTCGCTGCCAAATTACCATTGAAAACGGAGTTAAAATCATGGTAAATTTCCTCTGATTTCCCTTTGCGAGGATCAAACTGGACATACCTTCAACCTGAGCACCGCGGAAGACTTTGTTCAGGCAAACACCAAACACGCAACAGAATTTCTCAAAGCTTGATATTCGTTAACCGGAACAGTGAGCAAACACATCGAGCTATGTAAAATCTATGAACTAATGCGAACCAAAGAACTGAGGCGATGTGAACACTGTCAAGCCTAAGTGCCGGCAAACCTGAACGGAATAAACTGTACGAGTGGGTGGTCAAAGTGGGACAACAGACAACCAATCAGACCGAATTCTAAAAACGAAGAAGTGGCCTACTCAGTCAAAGGTCAAGGACAAACAACTTCAAAGTTCAATAGCAGCAGGAAGCGGTCAATCATACTCAAAATCAAAAGATCAAATGCTGTAGGAAGTAACCAGTCAGGCTTCAAATGCAACCGGAAATACTCAATGATAATTCGGGTCAAAATTCAAAAGCAACACGGAGTAGAGAATCAGAATTCAGGTCAAAAGGTTGACTCGCCTTGGTATATAAGAACAAGCATCCATCGAACTTTACCAATCTCCAAGCTGAAACGCCTGTGTGCTGATGATGTCACCTCATCTGGGGGTGAAACATTTGCAACCTAAATGTCAAGTTCGACGAACATCCGAATACCTAGATTATCAATCTGAGCTACAAACAACACGTCCACTATAAAGAACGGTTGGTGGACACGTTCAAAAGGTGGTTCAAAAACCTAAAAGGAAGAAGCATACGATCGAGGTCATCGAAACGTATCTTTCCAGTTATCGGACGACTAAGAATCGACAGGTTGCGGAATAGAAATCTCTAGGTAAAGTTCTGATGGAGTGTAACCTAAGGGCGCTAAATAACCTACTACACTCTTTTAAGTCACCGGCGCCAAACAGAAATTGTCCAGTGAAACCACACTTAAACAGGAGGCGTGGCGCTGTGCCCTGTTCCTCCAACATTTGTCAATCGGTAGAAGTCAGGGGAAAACGTAGGACAGATAGCGCACGGACGTGTGGCCGAATTCGATGCCGTTCATCAGTAGTGCTGTAAGAGGGTTAAGTTGACTACTATACCTGAAAATGTCGCGCCAATCAGATTACACCGTTTCAGGAACAAACAGGTCATTCAGAAAATCAGGTAATCACCATCACAGACAACAACACATCAGGGGTGAACAATGATGCTTAACTGTCACACAAACACGAGAAAAAAGTACTTCCCCTATAGGAAGAGGGAAGAAAAAACAGATGGGGATGGTAAGGGACCCAACTGCAAAAAATAACTACGTCTATATTCAACCATTCAACACCAAGGTGCCTACACCTGGCAAACAAACAACCGAGCTGCATGCGAAAGTAAGAATTCACCAGCAAGACAGGTTCCGGAAAGAATTCATTGTGTTCACAGTTTGTCATATTTGTGCCTACTTCTACTACAATACATAGGACGACGAAAAATAGGCAACAAATTACTGCTTTCACCGCCACCAGTCATGAAGTGTACTCACTTCACAGACAACTCGGCCATATAACGACAACACTCACGCCACTGAGCCCGATTAATCGCCACCTTACCTAGCGTACTGTGGGTGGAAAGCACTAGTGCACAATACCAAGGACCAAGATGCATGCCAGAAATGCAGAACGCTGACGTTCACAAGAGGCAACCATTTGCTGCTGACAGTACGTCGACTTGGCTGTACAAGGATAATCCCAAGCCAGCTTAATCTTTACTCACACATTTACGATCAATAAGCTCAAAAGGGATGGGTTAGGAAGCACATCTTCCAATGTAACCGACAACACGAATCGCGCACGGAGTATCATCACCTTCGGATTGTGAAAACCTTCCGGCAGAATCAAACGTCAGCTGTATGAAATGAAGTTGGAACGTTTCGGTCCATACAATCTGAGACAAATTCGACATCGGACGAATGGCCCTATTTTATACAAACCGGTTAATCAAGTTACAGCTGTGTGATCGGCCACCAGTACGTTTCAAAT
Source organism: Paragonimus skrjabini miyazakii (assembly GCA_014338405.1). Lineage (NCBI taxonomy): Eukaryota > Metazoa > Platyhelminthes > Trematoda > Plagiorchiida > Troglotrematidae > Paragonimus > Paragonimus skrjabini miyazakii. The sequence goes on from JTDE01021064.1 coordinate 32,116, forward strand.
CTATATAAACTGTATTTCCTTGTCTGTTTACTGACGCCCCCAAACGACGATTTTTTTTAACACCACGACTGTCATATACGGTCGTCGCGTTTGATTCAGCCTCTGTTCTGATTATATTGTATGGCAACTGTCAGCGTCCCAAAAGTCTAGTTTTTCATTCGTTCCCAGTAACGTCTTCTCATTCCCGGGTTGGGAACCAAGCCGTACGATCCAGCGCACACTTGTAGTAGGGACGATACAATACCGACCCATGGAGCAACATAACATCAGACGATTACGCACACGTTTTAACGCTGAGAGCGAATAATTATGAGGATATTTCTAGAAACCAGAGAGAGAAGGCGGGGAAGACGGGGGTAGAAGATTCACTGACTGTAACACAAACGATACTCGTTTGACTGAGCCATCCTCAAAACTAAGGCATTTGATCAAGACCGGCAGTGAAAGCTAGAATAAAGCTGATTTGTGGTTTTTGTATTGGGCTCAAATGTAACCCGGTAACTTGTCCATCAGGTAAAGGTACATTGATGTCGACCCTCTGACTTAAGAGACAAAGGTTCGTGGCTAAAACTTCACCATTCTGACCCATCGTTTCAACCATAAGCCAAGGTTAATTCTTCTTCAAGGTTGCATAGCAATTACACATTCGCATCTGTGGCTAATACAATGCTGTCAACTATGATAAAGAACGTCAACAGTATATACATGACCCAGATACTGCCTCTGTGGTTGTTAGTTGCCACGTGTGTTGCCCATGTGAAACAAGCATTGGACCTCGAAGCAATTCGCGTTCGTGCGCTGTGCGTGTTTGTGAAGGGAGAACAAGAATGGCATGACAACAACCAATTGACTATGCTCCTCGGACATCCAAATGGCAGAGCTATGGAATACAGGCGGATCCACAAACGCATACATGGTAAGGATATACGGACGCACACGTGCCACAAAGAGGAAAAGTTTGTTGCCGCCCATTAATAATGCATACTTCTGGTACACGACGGAACGGTCGTGCGTGACGCATACATATAGTGGTCCTGCTCAGTCCAATGAGCCCAAGAAACACTAAACACCAATAAGGTTGACTGAAAAAAATGGACATAACCCAAAGACATATTACTGAGAATTAAGTTGGTTCGGGAAAGAATTCAATGTGTTCGTAGTTTGTCATATTTGTGCCTACTTCTACTACAATCCATGGGAAAACATGAAGGAAAATAAATCACAAATGGAAAACCAAAAGTGGAGGCAGAATCAAAGGATTTTAATGTCGAATTCTACTCACCGGACTTAAAGTATTCAAGCAAATCCGGTCATGCCAGTACACAGTAAGGTTGGAAAATCTACTACAATCGCCCAGCCTGTACAATAACCAACAGTTTGCGTGATGGTGAACACCATTATGAAACTTTTCAACAAAGATCACTAAATCACTAAATAAATAAGTAATCAAAATTGACGCCTGGATACGGTTGTGTGGCGTCCGAAACAACGCGTAGTTTGACATCATTGAGAACACGGGCGAAATTGGCTACCCGGTTTGACGAAGTCCAGAGTGAGTTTTATATGAACAAAATGAACAGTATCGGCGAGATAATCTTAATGGTGGCTACAGATTTCACAGCACCTTGTTCAACCATAATATCAATGAAGCATAATGTGAATAGGAGGTGCCTTAAAATATTGCATCATATAAATAAAATCATATATGAAACAATTAACACGACGGAAGTTTGGCTCACCCGAGCAAGCATAAGTATGTCACGAACTCCTGTCGACTGTACAATGGAGGTTTGTATGCTACATTAGAGCGGCTTCGGTAGAACATAGTAAAGATGCTTACCTGTGTCAGTTGATCACGCATTCGATAAAAGACAACTTTCAATATGTCCAGCCAACTAAAGGCAGTATCGTTTCTGGTTTGTGATCTCGCTGCTCACCAGTGTCCCCATACTGTATTGACAGATGTCCATCATCAATGCGCTGCCCGGATGGTTTAATGATTTGTACGTAAGATTTTCACCTTCGCTTCGATGGTCAGACTTAGTAAAAGTGTGAAGGGATAGTGACAAGGGGGCTACTAGGCTTAGAGCTTGTGAATGTTCTTGTCTAAAGCATCTAACAGACGATACTAGCCTTGCTAGACAAAAAAAGTAGTCTACGAAAGCTACGTGAACTAGTTCTGTTCGGCAATTGAAACAGAAGGCTAGATAGCTTCTGTTCGCCTTAAATTTTGTACAATTACGCTTTCCCTTCACGATAGAAGCAGAAATAAACAGCCAACTAGTTTTCCCAGATGTTCTGATGACTCGTATTGTGGACGACAAACAAAACGGTTTCTGATCTCAGTAGCCTTCTCCACAGTCAAAATGCTGTTTATCAGTGCAAGATGTATCTCCCTCAACGAAAGGAACAAACCTGATGCAAATAACTCACAATAACAATGGCCACCCGCTTAGGTCCAACAGCAGATACAACAAAGACAGAACAAGGCGAGCGATAGTTAACATAACACTACAGCCGAAAACATGTCCATCGTGGCTCTGCAAGGGTGACGAAATTTTAACCATGATAAAGAATCGTTTAGGTGTAACAGTTACAAACACTTAATCTGTCGAAGCAGCGTTTATTGGTTGTCCGCCAAATTCAAACTAAATTATCAGTCAGCGTGCACAGAGGGAGGTATATGTCGACCGCACAAACAGGTGATTAACTGCTAAAGTGAGTTTAATTCACTTCGTGTAGTCAAGCTGTTGATATACACATTCACTGTTCTTCCGTGAACAGTATCGAACCGGAAAAAGAAACCACCACTATGTGGTTAGGAAGAGTCTGTGACGAAAGTGTGCTAATACCCGTAAGCAGAAACATCAGCCAACGTATGATTTTACTTGTATATTGCATTAGTTTAAGTCATTTTCTGTTTAGCCTTTGTTTTGGCGATAAAACAACTGAACAAGATGCTATGAAATGTACGAGAAAACGGTAGTCCGTTGTAAGCTGAGTATGACGGGTAAAACATTTCGACGGTTTAAAATTTACAGTATAAGTGTCAAGAGACAAAACGTCTATTTAAACCTAAAATAAGCAGTCGTCAATATCTGCTGAAGTACCTTCAGAAATTCCGGTCTCTGTGCGAATCGTGGCCGTACATAGGCAGATGCCGTGGTCATCTGAATGGACTCCAATGAACTAACAGGATTTGACTCATGCTGAAGCCGTGGGCTCAAAACAGATGTGGATGTAGAAGTTGTACTGGACGAACCACTGAACAGAGAGCTTTGGCGTGGAGTATTTGTGCTCACCGGGGGATGATCTGGACCGGAAGAAACATCAGATGTGCCACCATCAACACCCACGTTCTGTGCGTGATCGAACAAACAAAAACAGATGAGTATTCATCTGATTAACAGGAAAAGGTTGAATAGAGCAGAGAAAGGACGAATAGAAATTAAGTTTCACTCTCATAAGAGCTCCTCAGTAGTACACATCCTTGTTACGACCGGGACTAGAACTCCGGTCACGCTTTTATGAGGCAACCGTGTTGATCACTGCGCCACTGACCTGACATTGGGCACGACTGAATTATCATATGGGGACACTCAACCGCTTTCGCTATATATATATATATATATATATATGTATATATAGCAGATGGGCGTTACAACGAAGAAAACCTCTGGACCCGAAACATCCCAATGATAAAAAGCGGCCTTTTGCACTTATTTTCAAGAACAATATCACATGTTTACACACGCATGGTTGCAGTGAGACAGAATGAATTCTGGCTCATCCTGTACACTTGCTTACACTGAATAGGTGGGCTAACTGACAGGTTGAGATGAAATCATGGTTTGCACCACTCACTCACTGCGTCAAGCTATGGGTACGAAAAATCTGAACGAACACAAAGAAACCGCGCACGCGAAAGGCAAACAAACCAACTCCGCGATTCAATCGACTGGGTATGACATAACGAAGATGAGCAATTTTTACAAGGAACTACAGACAACTGATCGGAGTAAATGTGGGATAGTGATCACTGTGATTATGCAGAACAACAGCTCAACTTAAGCAACGTTTTTTGGTCACGTTCTGTTAGGTAAACCGTGCTGTGATAATAACTCGCCCAGCCGATTAGGTATCGTGCCAACAGGTGCAAAGACCATTGAGACAATCATTTTATCATTAGTTTACTATGAAGAAAATCGGTGGGTCAATTAATCACAGCAACGGTTGAAGGCATTACATGTGAGTGGATCAATCAATATCAGAGTTATTCAGAAACACTTGTCAAGATTTAACAAGTGAATACCACTTGTGATTCCAGGATTTGGACTACCTAAACAGAATAGCAATAACAGAGTGCATAGTAACCTGTTTGACAAGCATACTGGATAGTCTATGGAAATGCGACAGCTGCGATCAATTGTGGGTGACGTTCAAATTGAAATACACCGTTTCTGTTGTTATATTAGCACTGATCCCGCTTAGAGCAGTTATAAAAATGGTTTGTATGAAGCCGCACGAATCAGGACAGACAGACAGCACTTTCGTAGACTTACTCAATGGTATTCGCACAAAAGAGCACGTTTTATGCATATTCTACAGTCGCACACACGAAAATAGAAGCGATGACACGTACACCAAGCGCGAAATCTGTAAATTACCCAAGTCAATCGTTACAGTGACTTATTTTCTGGTCCTGCTCCTATCACCATAATGGTTTTCTACAGAAAATATATCATACACCTACCTGGAGTAAAATACACTGCAGTTGCTATAAATACAATTATTATGGTTTACGCTGATTGCGTCAGTCTTCATTTAGACCAAAGGACTCAAGCCCTGAGGAAGAGTTTCACCTAACAATGTGGGCACTGTTGCTACTAAATCATTCTCCTAACCGGTTGCTTCCGTGAGGCATACACTACAATGCACTACTGGACATGTGCGTATATACAGCACGTGCCGCTGAACACAATTGGCTGAACAACCACGTGTATGCACATGGCAATGGTTACGGAGATGATGATTATGCGAAGTTGTAAACTGATCTTTGTGCACGTATAAAAGAGTGAAGTGGGGATGCAAGGTCAGTGACAGACAGCTGGTACGGTGATCTAAAACTATAAAGCATAAACACTAAAAGACCAAACTGAATTGCACGGAACAGAAGGTTGGTCTTTTTCATTGGTCAATGAGAATAAACCATCAACTGTCACTCATACGCTTTGGTGCTATGAAAAAATATACCCGGACCACAGCGCAAGTGCAAAGTGGACGAACAATTAGGTATGACAGTCGAAAACGGGAAGATAAGAATAAACAATTTTACAGATCCGTCTCATTTCAACGTACCCCGCTGTGGAGCGTAACAAGCAAACTTTAAGACAGATAGTGCTCTTGAATAAGTTGACTTGGATTAACTCCCGACGTAACTATAAACACGTAATCAATATTCTGAAGTCAGCCATTCATAAAAATGATGGTCACAGTATCAAAAAATCGTCGACTAACTGGATAGAAACATTACCAAGAATGAACACACGTGTTACGGAGAGACAATTTCTTTCTATTCCTAAGATGTCCCACAAAAACTTACGAGTTCGTAAATGAACTGATACCGATTGGTTACCACAAAGTCTTGTTCTTATTCTCTGCCAACAATATCTAGCTCCACATACCAACTAAACCGTATAGACTGCGCTGTCCACTTTGTGATTATTCATTGTAAAAATGACTGTTCCTCGCTGAGAACGGGAATAGAGCAGACAAAAGACTGACACTCTATGATGTATGCCTGAGTGGATTTTGTCGCATCTCAGTCCGTGTATACTGTAGATGCGGTAGATGCACCAAGTTCCAAACCAAAAAACAACTACAAAAAGAACCAAAAGTTAAAACCAGGCTGATTGTTACCACTATGTCACAACGAGACTGGACCTTGACGCAGTGTGACGACTTGCGCATCACAGTTTACTGTTGTCTACGAGGATGATGATAATGACTGCGACATCAACATCACAAACAATCCCTTTTGTATGCCAAGAATTGGATCTGAATGCAGTTACTATGGCATACTGTCGCAAACGTTTGTTTTGAATTGGAAACACAACACGAAAAAACTTTGCTGAGTCAACCATGCGTTACATCACCAGGTGCTGTTTGGTGATAGATGACTGGCTCCTCCTGAGTGTTTGTTGTCAAGCTTCTTGATTGTGCAGCCATTCTTTGTAAACGCTAGTAGGGATGTAACAAAATATGCCCGAGTATAAATCGTATAGGTCCCGTTTTTGTCTGCCCTATCAATATTATAATGATCAAAAACTCGGATTATCAGCAGTTTAGTGCAGACTAACCAATACGACGCATACACTAGAACGTACCCTGTGACAGGTTTGTTCAATGTACTTTATTTGTTTCACAATTACCCCATTCGGACAGACTAATTCAACCGCTGAAGCAATGAACAGTCGCTGGTACCTCAAGTTACAGGGATCATGGATGACTGGGTCGATGAATTTGAAGGAAGATGTAACTTCAACAACTAGGGAAAGACTCACTAGTCTTGGAATTGACGTATTGGGATCATCCATAGTGGAAGAGAGTGAATGAACAGAGGACTCAGGAAGGTCAGATCGAAGGCAATAGGCTTGGGATATGGTCAACTGAACAGGAGATCCGACTGGAATAGATTGGAGCAGCGAAACAAGTTCGGCATGTGTGCAGCCAAGTACATTAGTAGAGTTGACCTTGACAAGCAGATCACCTACTGTCAACTTTGTTGTTGATGCGGGTCCACCGGGAACAATGTGCTTGACCTACAACAAATAGGAGCTTATAGTGTAGTAAATTACCGGATAAAAACATCGGCTAAAAAACAGCAAAATAGCAATACGCCATCTATGAAGTTCAATGTAGTCAGGATAACTCGAGATCACTAGAAAACCAACGAAATAGGAGAGACTTTGGGCCGATGCACAACTTTAGTCATCTCGTTACACAACACTAGTGGGTACACCCAACTGGAACGAAAACAACCGAATGAGAAACTCGGATGTGAGCGTGGACAATACAAAGAAGAAAGGTGGGTTTCAATTTGAATGGCCCAGCAGAAGAATGATGAACTTACTAGGTACGTGTGTACATGTAGACCGGGAAACGTGAATCACGTCTGAGACCTTCTATACACAGAACCGTTCGTTATTGGAAGGATTCAGTTAGTAAAAACAGCAAGGACCTCTTCCAACGATGGCGAGAGTTTTATAATGATCGCATAATATGCAAGTGGCCTGGCATCCTCTCCTGATAACACACCCAAAAATTAGAAAAGGCACCAGATCCGACATCGTACACAGCCTGGCACGAGACTTACAAGGAGAGCCCAGTGATAAGGCAGGCTAACAACGGCACAAGTGTGGGTTCCAACGCCAGGGAACTCGATCGCCCGTATGGGAAAGGCGACAACAATTAAATCCATTGCAAAATAACAAACAGCTTCCGACGAAAAATATAAGAAGCTGGACTTTGCTTAAAAAGCGTCCGGGCAACTAATCAGACAGAATGGACCGACAACGTTCTTATAACTACCGTCCCCAAAGTTTATATGCTAAGCCGCTCGTTGAGTTTGGCATTCAGATTGCAATCGGCTCGGTGTCCAACAAACACAATTTTTCACAAGTGCTAAAAAGCCAGCAATGTTTCGGAGATATCGATGAGCAGGGGCAAGCAGTCGATGAAAGTCGTAGGCATGGGATAAAGGTTTTCCAGTTGGTCGGTCATAAAAGTGAAAAGTACCAGCAAACATAAACCGATCGATAAATGGAAGACAACAGATCAGAGTGTTTCGATAGATCACGTTAGTGCATACGAAGGGTTCTGAACGAAAACCTTAACAAATATACACAAAGCTTATGGAGAAACAATAAGAAATCGAGAAGGAGATGGAATATATGAATAGCTTGTGTTGTTCGTGATTGAAAATCACACAGATGTTTAGGTAAAGAAGCGATAAAAATGTTTATTATGGACCATATGATGACCAGTTTGGGCCTATTTTAAATGAAAACCCAAGCTTTGGTGGTCTGATAGTAATGAATTCCAATAAGCTCAAGAACTCGAATTAGTCCAATAGGAATTTGAGAGGTTAAGTTTTCATCTCATACACAATAAGTCGTTCGTCACGATGTGGGAAAATAAGTCGTATGGAGGTGAGACTGAACTCCCACAGACTAGATGGGGAAAGTCCAGGTAACCGGAGTTCCAACTCACGATCATGTGAAAACTAGTCGGCGCTAATACCATCAACGTACTTCAGCGTAACCTAACCCCGAGTGACAAGGCACATACGAAACAACAAAGTACAATAGTAACACGACTGCACATCGCCACAGAAACCAGAATGGTTCATAATTAAGTTTCCTACGTGGCAAACAATACTGTCAGGAAAGAGAACATTCAATCAGCTCGGTGATCATCACTCGTGGAATTCACAACTGGACGAAATCGGTCGTGACTTGGAGGTTCTAATAAATCAAATATTGGCACAGTGAAGTTGTTTATGAAATATAGATAATTAATGAGGTGAGAAAATGAAGGCCACAAAGAAGCCTTACTTTAGATACTGGCATGTTCGTAGTCGCAGCTCGGTTGTCCATTTACAAGGTGTAGGTGGGTACCTTGATGTCGTACGTTGGAGACTGGACACAAGATTGTACGCTAAATGGGTCAAAGTCATCCACCCTTCTCAAGTACCAATAAACCAAATCCGTTCTCTTATAGTTGTGGGAAAATATGTGTATTAACCGTTGGTGTGTTGTCGCCTACAGCAGTGATGATGAAGCCCAGTTGGGATGTAGTTTTACAAAAGATGGAGTTCTAATGAACAAAAGTGTAAAGCGAACAAATTGAGCTGTCGTTATCTAGCCAGCAAAAAAATGAGTTTAAATTCATTTTCAGCAACTCACCCAACTTAAAGAGCACACAACGGAAGTAAACCGGGCGCTGCGAAGGAGACATTCCAAATTAAAGGATAACAAACTTAGTTAATAACACAGGAGTGGAAAAAACTATGTACTCGTATAGTCATATCGCGACGTTCTCAGTTGTAATTGTGGCTTTCGAATAAATTGATAAGTGATACTTTGAATTCCGATGTACACAAAAAACTAATATCTAACCTGCAGAAACCCCGCGCAGTCAGCCCCACCAACAATAGTGAAGCCGAAGCCCCGGGGACTTTTGAATACAGTGGTGGTAACTAGCGGGCCACGCAATCCGTTTGGATCAGTAGTGAACGTAGTCGGGGAGATGCGGTCTTGCAAAGATCGATCGAATATGGAAGAATTTTGTGGTTCGGAACATGAAGTGGTCGACAAATCAATCGCCGTGGAAGCCAAACCATTCGACGGAGTGTCTCTAGTGTTCGTAATGTCAACGTTCCCGTGAGATAGCTTAGTCTGGACAGCACTAGCCTTCGTAAAATCTTCTTCTGTGGGTGGTTCGTACTGAGTGCGTTCATGAATGTGGTCGATGTAAAAAGTACCGTATTTCGGATCGCGGATCACTTCCCAGCCATAGGGCAATGATCGGTTTATGTCAGTATTCGTAGTCAAAAATGCGGAAGGATAGGATATTCGATCTGGCGATTTCTAGGAAAATGGAAAGCGAGACGAAATCGAAAGAGTTGACAGGTAGCCAAAATCGATTAGGAAGCGGCGGCGTGAGGTAGACAGAAAAGTTATTAAAGTAGGAGACGAGGATTGTCACAAACTGCTGTTTTAGCCGATCACACTGGATGAGTATAGTTTGACAGAACCGATAATCACGACAAAGATTAATGAGCATTTAGCAAAAAATGTCTAGGATCGACCGGTACATTGTGAATCGAACACTGAGGAGCAGACGCTTGTGAGATCCGAGGCAAAGGTACACTGGGATTTCACGAACGACGAATAAAGCAGAACTACATATCCAGTGTCCCAAATTTCGGAAACAGTCAATTCTGTCTACCGAAAACATGCTTGAATGCACACAGAAGATTATCGAACACAGTGGCCATCCGATTTAAACCAACAATGAAGGCGAAGGAGATAATCAGACTGCAAACCGATGCGTTACAGAAAAAATGCCGTACAAACGTGTGTAAATTCAATATCAAATTGATCACCGTAGACAACATTCGTAACCGGTCTACTAATGAGCAGGTCGTCGGTTCGTCGAGATTCGACGAAGTACCCCATGAACAATTAAGGAAGAACAGTGGTTCCAGCGTTACTTTTGCATGCATCAGTATGATAACAGAGGTGTGCACATATAGAGGTAAGAATCTTCATGAACAGTTACTGTCATCCAACAATGAAACAGATGAATGACTCCAAACCAACATTTAATTAGAGCTACGATTCTAGCCTATACATTACGAACGAAGTTGTAACGTAAGGTGCACGATCTAGTCTGAATTCTGACTGATTACCGACCCCAAAAAGGATCACCTTTGACAATCAGCGTACGAAGTTGGAACTTCCTATCGCCACGTGAGAGTTAGTAATCGTTCAGAAGACGTACTCGCGGTGTATTTATTGGACTAGTTAAGTTTACGGAATGTGAACAAACAACAGCAGACGTGCAGCAGATCGAGGGCATGACAATTTTCACTCCCAATAATCATAGAAAATCCAGAAATAGTTTTTGAATGCGTTTTCCTCAGTGTTCATTCTGAAAGTCCACATTCTGTAATCAGCTTCAAACGTGTCTGGAAAACTTGAAAACGTACTTATATCATTCCAACCTTCATGGGTGTACCCAATGTAAATTCGTCACGACATGTGAATTGTGATCACCTAGCCTGTGATGAGAAGGGTTGCCTGACAATCGAACTGTCAGTCTTCGTGTAATAAGTTGATAAAAGTAGCATCAATATGATAGGTCATCGCCAGCTTATCAGTTCAAACAAGGACTAAACTGGTCGGAGTGGATTGTCTGTGTGATAGAGAGCGTTTTAACGGTGTTCACATCATCTCAGACACCGACCCCCGCAAGTGTAACTAGTGAAAAGTGGTCATGGGGTGAACTGTATTTACTCAGTCAATAGGGCGAACACGAGTCGAAGGGAAGAATACCCTACCACTCAAGTGAACTGGAGTAAACATAAAAACCCAGGCGGTGAGGATTAACTGACATAAACATGAATCTGTTTCTTGAACCAATCAATAACAGACAGCCGTGCTGAGACGACTTGGTCTGCAGCTAGATTAGTGATCCTCTGAGCATTGCTCCCATACAGTCCCAGCTCAAAGGGAAGTCCGTACAAGATAGTTGGTCCAGATCAATGGAAGAGTGAGCTATTAACAAAAACGTTACTGGTACGTATCACATTCTGACCACCTCGTCTATTTAGCAAGTCTAAACCAGAAGGAAACCTCTCACATTGAAATGCCAATTTGAAAGTGTCCATTGGAAATACACAAATCGTCCCAAGTCACGCCCTAAACAACGCAAAATGGTCATAGGGTGTGGACTGCGTCCATTAAACGAACTGGGCGTTCACGAGTGACACACGAATTAAACGGCAGTAAACCATCGTCATATACAAACAATTTCATCGTCAAAACGACAGGAAGCGAATCAGAACGGGAAGCAAGAGAATGTTGAATTACTAGTACATAATGTCAAATAATAACATAAACTCAAAAACATCAAGACAGAAAATCCCTGTTAAAGGATGTAACCAATAATCAGTAAACAAGTCAATTAATTGCCATGGTCACTATGGGAAATGCAAAAGAGATGCATCACACAAAGTTAGGTTCAATTAGAAGGTTGCAGTCCAATGAACAGTACCGATCAAATGCAAACCACTATTTTATGCTACTACTTTCTGCATGCACATCAGACAAGCCTTGCAAATTACAACCTACAGATCAAAGATCGGGACCAGGAATCTAACTGTGAGGAGATGGATGACATAAACACTCTTGCGATCCGTAGTGTGCACATGATTGGTAAAATATACTGGACCCCCCTGAGACAATTTCGTTGTAAATCGAAGTTCAACAGAGGTCGCCTGAACACAGCAACAAAACGCATAAACAAAAGTCAGATCTAGGGTTGTGTCTCCGCCAAATATCAACAAACACATACCGAAAATCACGCGCGCACACACACATAGAGAAAGTGCAAAGAATAAAACAAACGTAATCATTCATAAGTGGTCCGAGGTGTGAAGATGGTTCCATTAGAGGTGATGATAACGAAACCACACAGTAAATGAATCCAATATGTGAAGAGAGCATCCACTTAAATATCCACTTATCCCAAGATGTCCATAGCAAAGCCAATTTCTGCTCCTTCAGATCAAAACAAAATCATAGGTACATAATGAAAGTGCCGTTTAAATGCACAATTGGAAGAAACGGTACATAACACACAGGCTAATAGTATGTTCAGAAAAACTCAGTGGTAAAGAGGTCGACGACAGGTCGCGCGTTCGAACCTGGTAGGCTTTAAGCAATCCTGTATAGACTTGGATAGCCTACAACTGTTCTAATTTACTACACGCCCCAAGACAAAAATTACATGATCAACCAGTCTTTTAACAGTAGTTTCCGTAGTACCAAGTTGACAGCAATTAAGCATTTGTAACAAAAGTACTGATTTTATTAGAAAGTTGGAGACTGAATTTTTGTTTAGAAGTCATAAAAGAAGCCAAACTGTGATGCTTGCTCTACAAGGAATAGCCACAGCAAGGGATTGTTCAAACCTGTACGACTCCCGATGGAACTAGCGATGCCGTATTCAAAGATGATTCGATGAAACGTTTTTATTCTTATACTTCGGACATACCGATTATTTGACTTCTACCGCAAAACTCTCGTAGAGACTTTGTATCGAGTTGAGGGCTAAAAGCGAATTACGATGTTTGTCGTCTGTCTCGATTTGACCATACAGAGTTTTGCCTCTTCGGTTTTCTTACATGGTGTCCACTGACATTCGCAAATAGCGCAAGTGCAATAATAGGTCTTTAGAATGCTTTGACAATCGTCTGCATGGAAGGGTGAAAATCATACCCTTTTCGGCATCGGTAAATTTACTTCCTCTTGACATGACCTGAACAGAACAAGTGCGCAACAAAATGCTAATCTCGTATGGTTTTTACACGGACAAGTCAATACATAGGTCACCAGCTAGACGGTTCAGTGACCGCAACGTTGATTGGGCGGTGACACATAGTAAGTCCTCAAGACACCTGATGTTAAGGTGACCGGAAAAACAGGATGACTGTAAATATGTCACACACACGACCCAGTATACCGCCAGACAGCTAACGCCTTTTGTTGCAACCATCGCAGTTTAAATGAAGCCGATCACATGCACTGTGGCAGCTACTGATATGCAAAAAAAGGGAATCATGCATGGGCTGGATGGTATTGTCAGGTTACTTGGACCTAGACAAGAATAGCCAAAACAACCGAGGCTTGGACAATCGACCACATGACCGATAGTCGGTGTAAATAACCCCGAAATATCTTAAGCTTCATCAATCTTAATAAAACAGATAAGGATCAAATTCATTTCCAAACTAAACTGGACGTATTGTCAACACTATCTTCAACACAAGCAGCAATGCATCAGTAACCGATAAGAACCCTCAGCCATCATTCAACCATAGGAAGAATAGATCGTAGCCCAAAGGCAACAGAACGAGAGGAAGTAGAATTTAACTCCTGAAGTCCTTATATCTAGACACATGCAATTAACATTAAGATGAACACACAATGCAAACGAACAACTGCCACGAATGAGATGTAGACACAATCACGCCAGAAATACAAAAAGCAAGAGATGAAAAAGAATGGTCACCTATGTGGTCAATCAGTTAGCAAAGATTTTAGGTAGAACTAAGAGCAAAATAGAACGATCTAATTAGTGTATTCACCAATATCTAACTTCTTCCGTTGACTTCACGGTGAAACAACAAGCAACAAATATCAAAACATTTTATCAGGCCTGAACTCAAACACGAGTATGTACAAGTAAGTGAAATAAGACGTTAGTGTTTTCACCACAATGTATTTGCTAGGTCAAATGTAGACGGTATGCCATTTTTAAAACATCAGTAGTAGCAGCCAAGATAACCAGGATCTAAACTCACAAATGCGTGACTGATAATCAGAGTAGTTGTCACTTATTTACACTGCCTACTAAAAATCGTTCCGCAAAGTAGCACAAGACCGACATTCACTAATTTAATCCTTTGCACATAATAACTCACAGTACGAGCTTTCGTCTGTTAGGGTATATAGTGTATCCATTTTCAAAGTTCAATTGTGCGAAAACCCGACCCAACCCTATCTCTCTCACCAAATGTTTATCCTTGTTATATTCTACCTCTTCTGTTTCTGGTCGTTAATTAGACGTTGACCTAGATGTTTCGGTTTTATCGCGTCAATTTGATAGTTGTGCGAATAGCCAGTTGCCGATTATTGTACTTCGTTTGAGTGGTGCGTGCATCATATTTTTGGAGCTCGGTACCTCCCCATTGTTTTTAAATTTCCAGACAGCTCAGAAAAACCCTGCTGAGCATGAACGCTGTATTATGTGGTTATAGTTCATCTTTAGCACCAAACTTTAATTCATTTTCCGGAAACGATCTGACGATTGAAACTGTTGAGGCTGTCTACTTATTAATCTTGATAATTTGTTCAATAGTACCGTGGCATTGTGATCCAATCTTGTTTCCAGTATCGTTGGTTTATCGCTACGCGTTGCTCAACCTCGTCGTAGAAGATCGTACAGAAAGACAAATTCAGTTCATTCAAAACATTTGATTTGATCGTTCATCATTGTCAGCTCTTTGTATTTCTTGTAGTTACGCTTAACGATCCAAACAAACGTTACAAAATTTTCCGATAGTTTTATACATTTGAATTACGGATTGTTAATATTGAAGGAACATGTCTACCATAAAAACTCATAGAATGAATGAAGTTATACATGGTTAAGATTGTAATCACAGTGGGGCAAATTGCGTTTCAGTTGTTGTCCAGTAAACAAATTATATAAAGATGTGGTCGAATATTATCGTTTCCCTCATCTCGAATAGCGTCTCTCTGTCGTTTTCACAATGGTTATTTAGTTACATTTGTTTCAAACTGTCACTGGAATTCGCCTGCTGTTGTTGTCGGAATGTAAACGTCTTCGTTACATCCCCTATAAGTGTTAAATGAGCAAATCTGCTCTTGTGAACTCTGAACGGAAAACTATACATTCAGTCCCAAAACTGTTGGACACGGTAACTATACTGAATAGTACGAAAACAGATTAAAACTTATTGTTTTGTTACTTAACAGTTTTAAGAATCGCTTACGGGAACACATTAGAGGGGAGAAAAAGCTAACCTCTGGTCACTGAAGTTACTAAACCAACCATCGAAAACAGACTCAAACTAGCCTGACCAGAGGGAACGTATACAGCAACAGACAAACTAGTGCGATCCACGTGGTTGCGTGAGCATTACCAGTGCATGCTGCAGGTCACGCATCAAGTGGACGGGTGTTTCCTGAACTGCATCCTAAGCCGACAAACAAGACGAAGCGAAGTGAAAAGTAAGCATCACAACAGACAACTCTGACTGGAACCGAAGTTGAGTCACAGAAAGACCATCATCAGACAAGGATACCTAAAAACCAGATCAAAGTTGTGAAAACAACCCAACGGTAATTGCAGGGAAAAGCAGTAAAAAAAAATCAACTAAGGTGTTTTCACGGTCATAAATAAAGAAATTGACACTAAAACCGTTAAGAAAGCAAAATTACCTGTGTGGTCAGGGCAACTGAGGTAGTGACCGTTGTGGAGTCAGTGAAGCACAGATTGGAGGATTCCCATGGACGACTATCGACAATATCACAGTCGAGGAAGTAACTTTTGCTTTCATCACTTTTACTGTCCCATCGATAGGACAATGGACCCAAATCAATCGACCCTGAAGAACCAGCCTGGACCTCATTGTGGGAGGATGTTAAACTTCTCTGAGGTTCATGGAAGCCATTCAGACGATCTGGCGGCACAGTGACTGGAGTTTTGTCTTTCGTCGTTGTAGACTGGGTGCTGATTGAAGAATGACGAACTGGGGGCCTGGGTGGTTGAGGATGCTGAACAGGAAGGTTCGAGGTGGGCGATTCACTGGGTAGCATTGGTTGTGCAGTAGTGAGCATGTTCGTTAGGGACGCAAGTGGTGGAAGAGGCGGTGGGATCGGACAGGACTCATCTGTCAACTGGATGCTCGAAGAGATTGAAGTAGTCAGGTGGTTGAACAATAATGAATCTAACGCAGTGGCATCGGGTTCTGGTCTCGGGGTGCCATAGTGATTACCTAGACAGTACGGTTTGAATAAATGAGGTTCTCATAAACGAAGTCGAACATGGGGAACAAGTACCAACTACATCGCGGACTTGTCACCAAAGTGGTCAACACAAGTAAACGACACGAAAAGACTAGTCAAGGACTGGGTCTTAGTCACACATATGCATTACAGTTAAAATGACTAGTCCATCGTACACTAATGAGGAACCCTTTTAGAAGTTAGCATAAGTCGCCTCATATATATATATATATATATATATATATATATATATATATATATATAT
>JTDE01021065.1:0-56724 GCA_014338405.1 Paragonimus skrjabini miyazakii
ACGGGATCACCGAGACCTATCGTTCCATAAGATCTGCGGAAAACTGTTTTCGATGCCCTTCACAACATGTCACATCCAGGAGTCAAAGCATCCAGAGAACTTGTCTTTGAACGATTCGTCTGGTTCAGCATGAACAAGGAAATTGGCGATTAGACGCGTTGCTGCTTGGCTTGTCAGCAATCGAAGATCCATCGTCATACCGTCACTCCACTTGGATCATTTCCACCACCTGATGCTCCATTTGACCACGTGCACATTGGCGTTGTTGGACCCCTACCACCATCGAAAGGTTTCAGATATCTTCTTACGTGTATCGACTGATTTACTCGGTGGCCTGAAGTCTTTCCGATCTGTGACACCACTACTGAAACCCTGAACACAGCATTCGTAGTAGGATGGATTTCACGCTTTGGCATACACTCCACTATAACTAGGGACCGCGGCTCCCAGTTCGAGTCTCAATTATTAGAGTAACTCATATGTCTCCTTGGAATTCAACAGATTCGTACCACAGTGTACCATCCGCAATCCAACGGAATGGTCGGAAGATTTCACCAGACATTAAAAGCTGCTCCGGCAACCAAACTAGATTCAACCTCTTGGGTTGATCAACTACCGCTTTTGCTTCTTGGACTACGCGGCTCTGTTCGTGCTGACAGTCAATGCTCCCCAACACAACTTACCTATGGCACCAGCTTGCGTTTTCCTGGTCAACTACTAACCTATTCGGACAGTGCAGTCTTTCCTGATCCGACAATCTACGTAAGTCGCCTGCAGTATTTCAAGTCCAAATTAGCTTATCAACCACCAAGATTACAAAGCAAGCCCACCAATTATCCTAACAAGCTGACTGACTGTTCGCACGTATTTGTCCGCTGTGGCAAGCTCCACGAATCTCAACAGCCAGCGTACGAAGTTCCGTGTAGTGTTTTGAATCGCTGGAACAAACATTACACGTTGGATGTCGATGCATCTTGCAACAACCTACAGATCTATCGTCTCCTTTCAGCGCGACCTATGGAGGAATCAACTCCAACTGACTCGAACACGGAACCTGGAACAAGTACCTCCAAAACTAAATCCGGTCGATCAGTGCGTTTACCAGATCGACCAGATTCCGTTGTGTTGTTCCTTGTTCCGATCCGGGTCCAACCGCGTCACGCGTGTCTGTGTATTGACCGCACTGAATCACATCCAGTTGGAGCGTTCCAATTGGCCGAGTGTGCAGGCGGTGACCGCGTGCGCGTGCGTGCGTGCGTTCCGAAGCGTAGGAAGGTTTTCGGGCCGATGGATGTGCGGGTGTGCATGCACAGGTTGGGACAGTGATCGTCAGTTAGTCTTAGACTTGTCACGTGATGCGTCGCGTGAGAGGGCAAGGCGACGGCTACATAGCTTATCGTTGAGATATCCTTATTTGTTCGTGGGTACTCAAGCTATTGCGGCTAAGAGTTCCACTACAGGCATCTTTGGAGCCCCGGGTTCAGACCAGTGCATCTCCAAAGATGATTGGCCATCCATGGGGATGGGGGCAGCCACCTTTGGTGTGGGTACATGGGAGGCGTTGGTCGCCTGCCAAGAATGGAGATAAGGACCTTCACGTTGACTTGACGTCTGGGGTCAGCCTCAATCCATGACCCTGTTCTATCAAGCTGGGAGCGCTTCTGCCGTTCTTGCAATGAGCGATCCAGTGAGACACTTTTTAACTCAGCATGACTTTTCCTTAACTGAACAGTCCCGTCCAGTACTTCCTTCTTGCTAACCTTCGCGGGTAACGTCACAAGAAGTCCCATTGACTTCTTGGTAGCTTTGGAGCGAAGTCTGCTGGCGGAAACTGAGCCTGGTAATTCTAGAGGGAATAATGTGTTTAACACTGCTCTAGCTTATTCACCTGGAGAGGGGGTGGTCGGAAATCGTCCCCACAATGTCAGCCTCCTCTCTCGGAATGCCTTGTCACTCAAGTCTATCGCAACTTCCTCAATCTGCGCTGTGGACAAAGCCACTGCCTAACGAGCAACCGCCACACCTGGAAGGGCAATCGCAATATACTCGTTCAGTTAACCCAGTTTTGACCTTATATCACATAAAGCCGTCTTTGTTTCAACCAGAGCCGTGGCCATGTGCATTGCATTACCGTCTTCAGACGTCCTGCAACAACACTTTAACATGTATTGTTTCTGCTCACTGGCGGTGGCGAGTTGCGGAACGGATATAGCCTCGGACCAAATGCATCCTTTACGAAAAAGGCAGCTCATGCAAATAAATAGCTTTTTTGACGAAGCCAGTGGTGGCCTATGCACTCAATATGGTACCAGGGTGGACATATCTGGCACTGCATACCGTTGTGAACAGTCATGCGACAGCCGAAACGGACACAGGCACTAGATACATCTTAACCACCGATGTTGCTAGATCTCGCGCGTGTTATTGTGAAGAAAAGCGGAAGTTTTAGCGTTATATAGAACAAAACGGTAGGCAGAAGGAGCAGAACGTAAAGCGAGGAAGTGGTGGAACCGAACGGATATCTGCTCAGATAATAGTCGGCTTAACAGATGCATTAAACGATATAATGCAAAACATAAATACTGTGAACCACATAAGTTAATACGCAACGAAATTAGTATGTCATTCAGTACCGAATAACAATAACCATATGTAAATTTTTGATGTACAAGGCACCAACAGAACGAAGATATGAATAGACAATAACAGCGAGAAATTTGGAACCAAATTTCGAGTTAACCGCGTTGTTGAGTTAACGTTTGGGACATATTCAACAGCAGTTTACCTAGCCAAAGTTGTCGTAAATTATCACCTTCTGGTTTGCGCCCACCCAAGAGGTTACGTATGTATCGTACAAAGTAAGAAAAAAATATAACCAGAAACATACTGTCAAGTTCCATCGTTTCAGGGTCTCCCGTGACTGAAGCCTCGGACTCTCTGTTGAACCTTTTTTTTTCTATTTCGGAGCAGGAGACAGGTTATCATTTCATTTTTATTCTGGATTACGTAAGACGTGGTTTCGGAAGCGATCCACTGAAGGCAATGGGATAAAGTTGAAGGTCAAGTAAAACGTGTTTTTTCGAACTGGTTTATGAACTATCGTTGTGAGCATTCCGACACAAAATGACAGAAACCGTAATGAAACCGAGAGTTCCATCGCTTCCTAGTGCCGGATTACAGCAACACTTACAAAATGGGAGAATTGATATTCGTCGATTGGAAGCAGCTCGAACAAACCGACAAATTCAGCTTAAAAACTGGGACGAATATGATCGAAGAATGGAGATGATCAGAAACGATAATCACACGTCGAAACTTCAGAAATCACAGAGGGGTGTTAAATTCAGAACGGACTACATGCTTTTGGATGCAGCGCTTCGTGACGATGTTGATGAAGGTATGTTTTCCGTGGTTCAGTTTTACCGTATGAGGTATCACCTAGACCTAACCAATTACAGCCGACAAGGCCGTTTGTAAGTCAGTGCAAAGTGACTCAGACCATGAAGAATTCACACTCAGAACCGGTATACCCTTAAGACACTTGAGATATTTATATGTCTTTATATATATATATACGAAATGGTTCATAGTGAGGGTTATTGGGCTTCTAACAGATTTCTTCGGATAGAGCTCGCTGCATGATGAACCAATTGGTCCATTTTTATTTTCCCATTTAATCTCCCAAAAATCGATTTAAATCGCTTCCGGGAGATTAAATGGTATGAAATGTGAAAGAAAAAAATCGTTAGGAACCAAACGTGATTACTGTTTAAACGGAATGCACAAACGATCTCGCAAAACGCTGTAAACGATACCGGTACAGAGAAACAGTTAAAGCAGTCAGAGACCAAGCGTCGACGAGTTGCTAAGTTATAAATATGTGGTTTCTCATTTGCGCCATACACTCACGTGACACAGAAACAAGACCAAACATCATAGTTTGCACAAAATTTTTAATAATCTAGGTACAATATTAAGCTACAAATTCTGAAACTATTTCACACACAATACCACAAGCAGGCTAGTAGACTTCACAGGTGGTTACCATAGCCAAGATTTGTTGACTATGCTTAAGCAAAATATTCGTACTGGTCCTACTGCGGCTCTAATAAAGCCATGGTGGACTTGTGGCTGGCCAGTGATTGGACACGGCAGACCTCACTGAGGATAAAAGTGAGCTGGTAAAGGACCAAAAGGGGTCCAACCAAAAAGGTATCCTGCAATCTAGCTTATATTTCATCCAACATTCATGCAAGATTCTGTACTTACCTTTTAATAACAATGACCCAAAATATTCTGTACCACGTTTTAACGTCTGCAATACAGTTTTAGAAAATAATAAGCACTGTACAATCAGAGAAGAAAAAAATGACTTGTGTTGGTCATAACATTATAATAAGTCAGTTTGTTGTTCACACAGTGCTTTGACAACCAGTATGCTTAGTTACAGTTCATTCCTTTCGTGATTTACTTTTTACTGATTATCGGAATGTTATTTCAAAAAGTTCATAAAAATTCCACTGCGATGACTGAGGTAAGGAAGGTGACGTAGTATTTTATTTTAACCGCCCAAAACAATTCAGTCAGTTCATAGGTGAAGGGATTTGAAGTCAACTAAATTGTACTGAACACCACGTGTTTTGAGCTTAATCTGTTTATTCAGGAATCACATTACAAGCAACATGACGGTGATTCGAGATTCTTTCGACCATCATCTAAATGCGTTTGAAGGTGGGAACGAAAGGTTTGGGAGATTTGTAAAGAGGAGGTAAATTTCATCCTCGCACCCTATTTTGTCTGCAGAGCCCCATTGGATAATTTTATATTATTATATTTTAGCCAAATCAGGTAATTGGATAGGATATTCCTAACTGGTTTCAAGACTGTGGAAATCTTTCACATTTCTTAGATATTAAGGGTGCAGATAAGAAGAAGATAAATTTTATATATGGGGAAAGAGATTCAAATGTCATTTGTAATCTTCGTGGTGCATTTTCCGACGGCCTCTCTGGATTTCCATAGTTCGTTGTGATTAAGTCTACGCAAGTTTTCTGAAAACTACGTTCCGCATCAAAGTGTCTTCATGTTTACCTCTCAGAGGGAAAGATAAACAATTCAATATTTAGATAACAAAACCTCAAGGGTACAAAAACTTGAACATGTTCAGTTATTCGAGCGATAAAGTTTTAGAAAGAAATTAGTTATAGAATATCTCCTGATGTTAGAAATACAACAGAATGTTACTCCTACAAATTTAAAGCAAACCTAAAACCGCCAAGTTGAGTCAAACAGACCACAGTACTTGATGAATAAATGGCCATCAGAAATTCAGTCAAACTGGTAAAAGTTAGGGTTTTCCGCTCGATATTAGCTGCCAGAATAAAGCTTTGATATAATGCTTCAGTTATTGGTAGAAATGCGACAAAATATGTTTCAAATAATTAAAACTGACCTAGCAGCGCTCAGGCATATCAACTAATTTTCCATCAACATTAAGCGGCCGACTTTCAGAAACCCAACTAAACTTATACGGATTCAGGACTGCCATTTTAAAACTAGTTTTCAAAACGATGCTCAATCTGATCGCCCACGATATTAACTATTGTTCACTTTGGGTAAATGATGGATGTTAGTGAAACAGAAAATCGATCGGATTCCTCATTTCTCACAAAATACTACGGACGATTCGATGTGTTGGTAGTGGTCGCACATTCTATGATACGCATAATAGGAGTGGTTAGTTGTAAACAGATAGTAATATACCAACAGAAGAAAACAGTAAACAGCGTGGTCAGAACGAAACATTTTTGTCACTTCTACCCAGATATAAGCTGGCTTTGCTTTTGTAGTGAAATTGGTATGAATTTTACATAGAATACTCAGAATACACACAGAAAAGAGCCAACCGTCGTTTAAACTGTTAAATGTGTATCTATCGGGACGTTTAAAGTCAAATTACTACTTTACAAATCATGGCTTTCCACCAAACCATAGAAGATACATTAACATTATGAGGTTTGTTCGCGAAAAAAGAAAGATTACTTCATCTTTTCGAATAATATGGAACTAAAATGTTTACGCAAATCAGAATGTAATGATACGCAGTTTGTAGCAAAGAGCTACTTGACGTAGTCTATACACTTTAAACTGAAGTCCATGCACTTATGAATGAACTCGTACGTATCGAGCAATTTATCAGGGGTTAGGACTGGGACCTTGTAACTAAGGCCAACAGCTTCAGATCGAAACGTTTCAAAATGAAGTTACTATATAAACGGAAATCTACAAATTGCGTCGTTTTGTGCAAATTATGTTATGTCTATCTCTGATGTTTGAATCATGCTTTTCCTAGGCTCATTTGACGGTAAGATTGGTGATGGAATATTAATAAGTAGGGGAAATAAAACGATAAGACATTGCTAATATTATCAAAAAATCACCGAGTGCGCCGCAGAAATGCCACTTCGAACGTGTTTTTAAGCACGGCTGAGTCGCTTTGGTCAAAAAACGGATGTATGGCTAAGAACTCAGGTTATGCCAGTCGGAACAACTGTTCTTTCAATTTCATTTTATCTCCGTACGTTTGTAAAAGACATCAATAGACAACCAATGTAAAGTCTTTTTTTACAAAAAAAGCAACAATTTACAAGGCAAAAAGAAAGAGGGCATGACTTACAATCCACTTCTGTAAAGCATATTAGGGTACAGCAGCGTCTTGAATACTGTTTTATGGGAAGCGTTAGCTGCATTTTTCAACAGGTTCACTTAGTAAAACGTCACTCTGAAATAGAAATGTTTTTTAAAAGCACTCAGAGTTTTATCTTGTACAACATTTTATGTGACTCCTCCGCTCCTTCAGACTTACGAGTGTGAAAGACTCCTACGTCGGACCTACAGAAGATGAATATTTAGGACGTCTATGATAATTTAAAGTGAGAAGAGTGAGAATATCTAGGCCAGCTTTCTATGTAACCTCTCAACCATCTGTTACACATTTGCCACACCTCGCTACACCCCCCCCCCAAATAGAATTATGTCTCAGGTAGAATGAAAGTGAGCAATTGAGTAAGGGTGCTCGAGAAACGTCCAGACATTAACCTCGTATGTAATTTGGAGTGGGTTTACGTCAATGGTTTACAGGGAACGTATCGTCATATCCTCCACAGAAAAAGTATTCGGCGGCCTTTTTGATAAAATGATGGATTCAAGTTATCCAAGCTCACCTTGACAGCACTTACGGCTGTTTATAAACCGAGTGTTATGAAAATGTTGCCAAAGTTTATATCGAAAGACAGCAATGCACACTTGCTGTCGTTGATTATAAAGAAAATCACAATGACCATTTCTCAACATTATTTAGGTCGGCGGGAAAAGTGCTTACATCCTGGAAGTTTTTGATTTTCAGACTACACACATAAAGCTGGGTGCAACTAGGAGGTTTATTTAATCAACTGAAACTAAGGTTAAATACTTTGCATCGGTTCGCACGCTATAATTAATACAACAACGCGTTGAACCCATCGATGAACACTTAACAAAAAAAGAGTTTATTCTACCACGCCTTTTAGGTACCCGAAGCTTAGCTGAAGTCTTACTGGAGAGAAGCTTATATAAAATAGCTGCTAACTCACTTGGTTTTTCAAAAAGGAAAATGATGTGCCAAATTTCAAAAGCTTTAAAAACCAAGCGTGATTTAGTGAGTACGATTGAGTATTTCTATATTCTGGTGAATGATATAAACTTACCTTACGCTCGTGGGCTAGAATGTGCCTTTTTCATTCGGATGGGTAACAACACCACACAAGCTTTAATCACTTGTGTCTATAGAGTATCTTGGAAATCACATTAGAGTTGAATCCTGTTATGACCAAATCTGGGATAAATTCCACTAACACAGCGGAGAGTTTATGCTGAGCGTAAGCATTAGTGTGAAATGACCATACGGTATGTCCAACTGGTTTGGTTGTAGTGTTACCCGGAGTATTCATTTCTTGTAGCTCTTCTCAACTCAGTTCACGAGGGTGCAACAAGGACTTTTCGAAGTCTTTTGCTGCGCTATGCGTGTACTCCCAATTTTCTCATCATATTAACATATGTCAATACAGTGAATTTTATATGTTAATTTTAATATGTATGTTTGGTGTAATGTGTTTCTGGTTTGGCCAGTTGAGTCAATTAGTAAATTTTAAATGAATATGACATTATTGATATCTTAACGGAGAGAATTCTGATGCTATTTTTACGTGCATGGCGAAGAAAGTAGAACGCGCATCCCAGTGTCGTTGACATACTTTGTTGTTTATCTAGAATAATTCTCACAACGGTAATTGTGCGAAATTACAGGGTTAGGTCTAGATCAGTACCTGTTAATGTCACTCACCAAGTGCTAGGGTCTAATTAGATTTTATTGGGTTGTGGTATTTATGTAAGTTTTAGTTATTCTAAAGGCCGATTCAGTGAGCTCAGTTGAAACTGATTATTTCCAAGGATAAAATTCGAAGGTTAACTTGCTAAGCGATAAGTTACTGGTCAAGTTGAGAATTTTCCTGTATCCTAGTACAAACGCACGTATGTTATGTTGTACTAAGGGCAGTCATCACCTTAACATTTATGAATTATGTCCTATTATTATAAATTCAAATGGATGAGTTGATAAAATCCAAAGTGACAGATTATCTATCAGAAGCAATTGTGAATATGCAAATAAATAAATAAATATCTGCATAAATGTCATGTCCATTAAGTGCACACGCACCGAGTTTCCGTGTAAACGGTTGTAATCTTTGTTTTTACTGAGGTGGTTACGGTGATCGTTCCAACGGCGACAGAACTTGATGGCAAATAAACTTGACCATCGAGGTAGTTGCCTTTTTCGCTGAAATTCAAGTTGATGAACTACAGTTTAAAGTATTAGAGTTCTTCAGGAAACAACATATGAGGGTGACATTGTCTCGCTTTTGTTTTTTGTAAGAAGCCTTAGTTTCTCATAGTGTATGAGACTCCAGAAACATTTTGCCTTTCCACAAATTGTAAATTGAGGCAACTTAATTCTCCTAGCGGCTGCGTAGTGCATGCCACAGTATTAATTCTGATAACGGTTCCGTCAAAAATTCCGGGGAATGCTTCAATAAAGTTCTGGGAAATAAGACAGAAAACCCAAGTTATACCGTCTAAGTCTCGGTTTGAGCATCTAAATGTTGCTGTACGTTTTTTGAAAGTAAGAGATATGGTGCAGAATTGTCACCAATTGCCATCTCTCGTCTTATCACTGTGTTCATTTACGTGCACAAAATGGGGATAACTCTCCAACCACTCTCCAGAAATAGGAATTTGCTGTGTAAACTGCCAAAAGGCAGGTGAGTTGCAATTATTATTTCAGTGAACTTGTTCACATTAAGTTAGGCTTGTTCTGTGTTTAACAGGAAGGTTGTATATTGTCATGTTTTGGAAGTATTTGCTTGCAGCATTCAGTGGCGATACCCAGTCGAGTGTAGGTACCTAAAAAGAGTAAAAAAACGGTGGGACAAAGATAAAACTTTGTACATCACGGTAACAGTGAGCTCCATATGTGGGTGCACGTCGTCAACTTGAATCCTACACAACAATGATTGTAATCAGTTGTGCAACAACAGTCATACACCTTACACGATTCCGTACTGTGCACAGTTTTGAGGAGGGCGTTGTGATATACTCTATCACATGCATTGTAAAATCCAAGAAATTTGTTTTTACTTCCACCTCAAGATCAGCTACTTCAATATATTCATCGATGGAAGATTGGTAGTTAGCCACATACGAATGTTTTCAAGGAACGCATTTCATTTGTTAGTAATCAAGCAACTGGATTCCGAAAGACTAGATAAATACTTGTTAGGTTTTAATGGAGTGACCATTAACGAAACAGATTAGGATAAGATACTTCCCGTACACTGGTTCAACTATGTAATGCTTTCTAAACTTTGGAAGTTGATTCGCATTGACGAAATGCTCAACCCATGGTGAGAGTGTAAAAATGTCCCAAGCATACATGTTTGCGAGACAACTTCATTAACTTGGATAATCGCTGGCTACTTTCCAGTACGTATCCTAGGAAGCTTGCTCCATAACTTTGGATAATTATATTTCAGTAGTAGTTAAAACCGAGCAGTGCAGTAAAACTGAAGTTTTACTTTTACAGCGTTTCCACTGAACATAATGGAATAATATTTGAATAGAAAGCCTGAAGTTACTAGGTTGTAAACAGTCACTCTAACCTCGGTGTTCAAAGGTAACGTCTTGTCGCTGGTGAAGAAGAAGGATAGTCAGTGAAAAAACTCGGTATTATGCTCACATTAGGAGCTAAAGGATACATGAAATTACTGTTTGTTTTTGTTATCGAACTTCAATTTTAATTTTTAGCGTTTGATTTGTGAAAAATCACAAAAGGAAAGCTTGAAATCATCAAGCATATTGGCTTTAACTATTCTACCGAGCACGTCTAATGTCGGATTGTCAAGTGTTTTCGGACAGTTGACTTCCTAGGACATGTTTCTTGTAAGATTGTAATCGGTTTTACTAGAACATAGCAGAACCCTATGCAGCTTATTTAAGTGGTACAACAGTTTAAAAGCAGTAAGAATCAACATGTAAAACTAAGACATAATTTATCAGACTATTTATTCTGAAGTTTCCATCTGTGGATGAGCAGGTTACTATTTTTTCACGCTTGAAGTGACATATACTTACAACTATCTAACATTTTGTACCCAAGTGTAGAAGACAAAGCAATGGCGCAAAATTATGAACCTATTTTTTAAAGTGAGTTTTGGGGGTTATTACGATAAAGAAACGTTTATACGCAACCAGTTATTTAATAAGTGCCCAGTAAAATCTAACGCTATCGTATTCGCTGACAGATCTTTCATGCTAGCTTTGAATGATACCCACTTACACATAGTCACTGACTTTTGATAAAAAAAATACTGTCAACCGTGACACATTATGCCTGTCTATTCAAAGTGTAAATCGATGGATAATATATTTACTGGGAAGGCCAAATAAAAAGTATGTATTCAACGATGCTAGCTAATACACTCAACATTAACTGTAAACACTGAAGAAAAATGCTTATCAGACAGAAGTGAACTAAGATATCCGCGTAACGCAAACGTTTATTAGGTGCAAAATTTATCATACTAAAACTAAAATATTCCAAACATCGTGATTCACAAAGTTCAGTTGGCAATTTAACACGTTTTTTTTTAAAAAAATTATCAACTGAAAGTTAGGATTTCCAATAATTTACTTAATTGACAATGTTTTAATATTTTCGAGATTCTTGGTTTACCAATGGCATCTATAGGTACAGAAAGTTCAGAGTTATAAACAAAATCCTTCAGTTATTTCTGTGCAGAATTCCAGAGATTACAATTCACTGCCACATAATTACAGCATGTAACACTCGGGATCGTTTCGTAATTTTGATAATAAAGAATATTACGAAAAATATTACAATATTCTATGTAGAAAGTTTGCTAAATCTCAATTGAACATATGACACGAAAGAGTTTGAAACGATCAAACCTGAAAGGAATTGTCTGGGAGGGCAGTTGGGTAGCTAAAAGCTGAGGCCAAATTATGCCTTGCAGACTTTATGCATTTGTATAATTACGTTAAAAAGAAAAAAGTCACGGAGCAGTCAATTCAAGGAAACGGTGCACCTGTTTCATTGAAGGGCTTAGTTTTTGGTTCGCCAATTTATTTTTTGTCAAAATCTCAAACAGCTTACGGAGATGATCTAACTAACTGTGCAGCAAGTAGTCAAGAACGACGTGGAGATGTTTGTGTTTTGGCAGAATATCATCTTATAGTCTTTCACCTAAATTATGGTATCGCATTTTGTTCAGTTAGGAAAGGCTGTTTGTTTTAAAACGTAAAGACTCTTTAAACTTCAGTACATGTTTTGTTTCCTATTGTGTTCCACTATTTTCTTCAAAGTTTGTTATTGATGTAAAAAATACACCTATGATCAACTATTCACGAAGAAAGACGTTAAGGTCGAATATAGTTATATATTTTTTCATAAAACTTCAACACTGATTTCAGTAGAGCATGGGAAGACATGAATGAACACGAGGTCAACGCATTTAGTATTGTGACCTTGAGTTACGTAACTATGTAATACGGCAACCCATAGATAGTGCGCTTCAAAAAAATATTAACTGACTTGCTCATCTCCTAAAGACACTGACAGGGTTACTGACTTTCTCAAAAAATTTACACCCAGACACACACTGCTTCACGGGTACACTGTGTGCGACGGAGATTGAAGTACTTGGTAAAACAAAGGACAGCACAACTTAGGAAATCAAATTGCATGTTTCTACAGATGATTCTACAAAATGGAACGCGGATGTTTACTAAAATGCATTTTTTTTCTAACTTACTGTTTTAGCTGTCCTGTGCTAGCAAAATAATTAGTAGTCTTATGTAAATGAAAAGAAGGGAATTAAGAACACTCATGATGTTTATCCTTCTTCCGTGTTGGCGGCCCGCAATTTTGTGGTTTGAGAGTTGTTCACGTCGCTACTGGTCTACCACTATTTAACACACAAATGGACAATCGTTGTTTCATCAGTGGAACCAAAAACTAATGTCACTGACATTCTATATTGAGTGCTTACTCGTTTGAAGATTTTATCCAAGTTTAGTTGGATAGTCACCTGAAGTATATTAATATATGAAAATATAGCACGTAAAAATGATATGACATCAACATTTTTTTTTATTGTTGCAATCTGCCGTAGATGAGCCTTCGACAAACAAATATATGGGGTGTTTTATGTAGATCGATAAGAAAAGTAAACTTTTATCTCGAGTCGTTGAATCAGTACATCATCCATATAAGCTTGTTTTCACTATTGATTGGTGATAATTGTGAGGGTAGACAGCACAGCATTTTGAGTAATTAGACAACAGAGTTTTACGTAATTAGACAGTCAGTACAATTAGTTCATCTGCTATTTATCGATGTAACACTTCAAATTGGCTTGTGTGCGCCGAATAAACAAAAGTTAGCTTATGATGGATATACTGACCTATAAGTGTTGAAATCGAAAAACTATTAATGAAAAGGAAAGCGCTTACTCGTTATCAAAAAGCCTACATATAAGAACTTTGGTTCTACAGGTGAAATCAGAAACACAGGTTGCAAGATAATTCGGTCGCTTTCGATTTATTTTCTTCAGTCACAAAACACGTAAACGGGCACCATTTTTAGGCTGAACAGTTTGAAATGAAAACAAACTTCACTGAAATACATGCCTGTATTGCTCTTGTAACTACAAACTAAAAATGATGAGCAGGCGATATCAATAATGTTCGTTTTGATAAATATGGTCCTCCACAATGTAACACAAGATTGAGGTGGTCTTCGGGATCAGTACGACGGTGTCTCATTAGCTGCAAATGGTTCTAAACCGTCTGCATCGTTGGCAGTATAAAGCTGCTTGAATCATTCGGCTACTGCTTACCGGAAGAAAATCTTCCTTCGGTTAATTTGGAATTTAGCTACATTAGATCATAATCCCGAAATAAGTCGAAATTTTGTCACAAAAGTGCACAGTTTAATTTGAAAGACAAAGTAATGATGTTTATTCTAGTAAATGTTGCACACAACATTACTGTGCAGACACAGTTGACAGATTCGTAATCCCATAAATATAAACTAAAACTCTGCCAACCACACGATGTAAGGTCGTGTTATCCAGTTCCACCAGCAAGTCTATATAGTAGAAAAATTATTCCAAGGTTATAGTATGCAAGTCAAAAAATAATTTTTTAAATGTTTGCATCATCTTTCGCCTTAAAATGAAACCAACAATTATTATTTGGCACTAAGATCTCACTGATTACCTAATTTGAGTGAAATAAAAATCGAGAGAAAATTTTAGTTTTTGGGAATCAATCTTAAAATGTAGTAACATATTACTATAGCTTGATATTTTATGGCTGGCTTTCATATTAACTGTCTTTTACAAATGATTAGTCGTGCTGAATGTTTTGCATTATAGAGACATAAACATTTCATCAGAACCTCTTGATAAATTGAAAACTGCGTTAAGAAGGCTGAAAGTGGTCGAAGATAGTTCTTCCAATTGACTGTCTTATAAAAATCAGCAATAAATGATATATCTATAATCAAACAAATGTTGCTGAAAGCACCTATGTTGAACTACTGTATTTGGAGCAATCAGAAGCGTATACAATGGTTTTCGTGCAAATAATTTTGGTTTATTTCAAAATCGAACTCCACCTACACTTGGTCGCACACCTTGCGTTCAGATAAACCTTTCGGATAGCCCACTTCGAATGGAAGCATTAGACTCGAGTTTTGCTCTAGTTAGAGCTCATCAGTAGTGCATATCCTTGTCCGAATCGGAGTTTGCACTCTGACCTTCGTGCTTGTGAGACTAGCGTGTTAACCACAACACCATAGTGTGGTTATAACAGGAGTTACAGGTGATAAATTACATTGCGATCATGTCCGGATTTGCACAGTATATGTTCTGCATCCTGAGACCAGCCTTACTTGGAAGTTGCTTTCTTGAACATTAAAAAATTCAAACGGTGATAACGTATGGAACTTGTTAGATCTAAAGGCTTCGGATGGGAGCAATTTTTCTATGTAGACTCAGTCAGAATCCGACTTCTCAGAAGCTCCAAGTGCGCAAATACAATTCTCATGATCAACAGGAACTTTGTTTAAATTATAGACCATCCATTGTTTGAGCAAACTGTGATAAGCCCCGACCCGTAGTTTAAAGTGGAAATTATTGTTCAGAGATAACCTTCAGTTGGTAACCAATAGCGGCACGATCGTTATTAAGTGAAAATCGTATAACAATGAGAACAGGTTTAACTCTGCAAAATTAGAGTTTGATTGTCCGTTGTGTGCCTCGATGTAAGTAAACATGTCTACAGATGTTGATTCATAAAAATCACCAATGTACCGATCAGTTTTGATAACCGTATACATACCTATGACGTTTTCAAAATATTTCGAAACCACATTCGCAGGTAGTCATCAAACTACTTCATGATGACTCAGACGTCTTTGTTGTCGAAGTCTGAAAGTATCGTCATGAACAAACTTGCAATGGCAAATGTTAGCCGAAAGACAGAAAAGATTAAATTTAGTAGCCGTCAACAAAACAGTTACCTATTTATAAAGTTGTGACATAGTGGAACGAAGGATTGGACTAAGAAAATGTACTGAGGTCATCTACTTGCTATTTGCCCGTTTAAATAACTATTTGTTTTGCTCGTCTCAGAATTGCTGTACGAAAGTTGGATGAACAGAGGCTGAGTGCAGTTTACACTGTTGACGACATGTATGTACTCGCCAAACATTTCTTGTAGATTGTTAAACGTTCTTATCATGGAGATGGGGACGCTACAGAACATTATGGTTAGTAAGAAAAGTTGAAGACAATCAAACAGAAGCAAGCAAATGTCTCCAAAGAATTACGCAAAGAAATAATATGACAAAAAGGTAGCATGTTTGATGAAACAACGGCAAAGAAAGCGAGACGGCACGGAACCCATAAAAGATAGCTTTGCGAGATGGAAATAAGATGCTTTGGATTTCATGCGGCTGAAAACACCAATGATAACCGAATTTCAATTGAGACACTATTAACATGTTATGTACAGAGAAGATCATTAGAAGATGAAATGTGGGGATACTTAACAGATTCTTAGACTGCCTTGACAACTGTGTTATTAAATATGTAAGGTGATTAAGTAAGTTCACCAAAATATTTTCCCTAAAAGATTGTTGGGCAGGTTGCTAAATTTAGCAACAGTTGTGTACCTTTAGATCGATTCACCGTTTTCATCAATCACTCTGGCTGTTCAACAGGATTTCTGTTATTTTGTGTAGTTCAGAAAGCATTATTAAAATATGATAAAAAATGAAACATTCGTACAGTCGTAATTCATATTTCACGTATGACCTATTCTTTTGCTACGGATAACTTAACACTGTTTTTTTTGCCCGTATTAGTGTTGTTCATATTTAGACCACTAAGTGTTATAGATTAAAAATAGCCATGACGTTGTTACGTAATAATGTTTCATTCTAAAACGCAACTATTCACTCTTTTATCGAATTTATTGTGACTCAACAAACAGCATTATTCATATAGAGGCCAGATTTTAAAATTCTCCTCTGAAGTAAATAACGTGAGTTAAACTCTTAGAGCAGTTTCAGACTGAAACAGACCTTAACCAATAAGGCAAGTGAGAGATTAAAAACAAATAGAAAAAGGCGTTTTATTTTTCCGAAAATTAAACATTGTTTCACCCGTCGAAACTATGAGGTAAATTCACCCCTCATTCATTGTTTGCCAGACAAGTTGCTTGCAAGCAAGTTCTTAGCAGAATTACTTTTAATGCACTTAATAATCATGTGACCCTACATGTTTTGCGCAGTTTGGGTTCAGTGTTAAAATGAACCATTGGCAAGCAAAACACTCAGAAACAGGTAGAAAGTTTTAATAAACGACGTCAAGCTACTGGGGTTCACATTGTTAGGAAAAGCTCGCGTTTACAGTTTTGGTCTATGACTCAGTAAATAATGTTTGAAATACGATCAGTGTTGTGTTTATTTCCTTTTACGATAGAATGGGTAAGTAACGCTCATTAATTAACATATAACCCAATACGGTGATCAGCACTTTTTCACTGAGAAGTCATTCATGTTACGATACAACTGTTATCCTTCAATACTATATCGTCTCAATAAGTGCAATCCACGAACCGTGAATTTTGCGTAAGAAGGCCAAATGTTTTGATTGGCTTGCAAAAAGCTCTGACCTGGAGTACAAAGTGACTAGTAAAGCCATTATCACGAAAAAACCATATCAAAGTGTACAAAGTTCCCGCCAACAGTAAGAGTCAAAAGTCACGCTCACTAATGTGTTCCCTCATAATGGAAAACCTAATGTGGAATGTTAAAATCCCTGAAAAACTTCACTAGAAAAAGGTCTATTCCACTTTCAAAAAAGGGAAAGCAAATAACTACATGATTTTCGTGAAATTGATTCAAATAGCTTTTTATCAAGGTGGCCTCAAAACCAGTTTACACCCATTTTTACTTTTTACAAAGAACGTTGATTTAATTCCGTTCAACGTGTTAAGACATCAAATTTTCTGTTTTCTCGTCGCTGCACTTTTCTGAAGCAAATGAACTTTATAGGTTTCATATTAGTTAGGTTAATATTAAACAACTGCTTTGCAAGTGCACAAGCAGGATCTAGTGGAGTTCCGTGCCACATACCTGATCATATACACGTAAAAATGTGTAGTCCACGTTGCATTTAGTACTTTCTTCATTTTTCTGCCAGTAACAGTGTATCTTCTGTAAGTGCATTCATGGCGCTTACCATTAATAAATACATCTGGGAGTTTTAAGAATGTCTCAGGCTTGATAATAGTGAACAAAAAAAACGAACGGATTAATGCGTTCACACCATCCAGTCAAAGGTGGCCTACCAACCCTGCTAACTGTTTGCTCATTAAACAACAAATAAGGCGAGCTCAATGAACAAGAAGCGATCGATATCAACAGGAATTTCATCGTGACCTTGTGTGAGGTATAGTATGAGAAACACAGCATCCCACCTGTAACGTGACATACTGGTGCTGCATACAAACACGATCGCACACCTAGTCGAAAAACGTACTGTTATGTGCGGAATTCACGTGACGAGACAACTATGGTACGGCCAGTCTTAGCAAAAACCACACATTGCAGGGGGATGATGAAGGCCGTTAGGTATTTGGGAAGTTAAGTTGCGTTTGGCCTCGCAGGTGAAAACTGATCAAGCTTTCATAGTGGTATGTCGCGTGCCAGACAACCCAACAAAAGCGGTCTGAATTAGAATACCTTGTACTGCCGAAGCTATTGGAATTACGCTGCTTGACCCGGTATTATGTTATCAAAAACGGTTTGTTCAGGCGTTGCACCTACCATAGCCACAAATCCACCGGGTCGAAGGCTAATGTGCGCGGTCGAACCGATGGACAAGTGAGTCGTAACCGACCGATCAAGCCATCGCCAATTGAATGAACAGTGGCCTAGTTTCTTTATAATAAGTCTGATCGATTTCTCGATCTAACTCTGTCAACTCCATATACAATTGTACCGGCCTGAGGATGAATTATCGAAAACATATGTTCGCCTATATGTCTTTATTCTCATTGAGTAAACGAGTTACACAAGAAGAGGATTTAGAATAATTTTTGTATGTATTATCCTGATAGGCTTTTATGATTTAGTTAAGCTTTTAACTTCAGAAACCCATAGTGTGAACCGCGCGTTATAAAAAAGCGTTTGTGTTTTGTGTGCACTTCGTCCAAACCACCACGCAAGAAGTAGCAATAATCAATATTGAAAAAATTAAAAATTAAACTTGTAAGTTTGCAAATTTCTGCCCGGACACCTTTATGAAGCAAACATGGCTCAGTAAGTGAAACAGTTTGCAATAAATTAGTATTGGTTTTTATTGATTGCGTTTTGCTCCTGGTGAAGATTCTTCTTCCGGTCTGAATGAGTTTTTGGGTCATAAGCAAAAGTTACTAATGGATCGAGTTATCAACTGTGTACAAGTTGTCTTCAAGTTGTGAAGTTCTAGCACAGTCGAAATAAACCAGCCTGATCATCCGTTTCACTTAAACAAACGTTTTCTTAGACAACAGTATTTAGCTTCATCAACACATTTGGATAATTTTAGAAGTTCTGTTTACCTAAACTATGGGAGAAGATATGGTACTATAATTTCCTTTGAACATAAAATACGGCTATGTTCTTTGACGACGCTTCTACTTGATCCTGGCCTGGAACTGAATTTAGTTTGTCTATCTAAGGAGTAAAGTTTAACAGAATTCGTTCTTTGAAAACAACCATTTGCCATCGCTGGTTGAAAAGGGCAGACAAAACACAAGTACGACGTGATTTACGCTTGTAAATATCTAACCGCTTTTACTGGTTAGTGTAAAAAATTCCGAACTGTAAAACAAACAGAAATAAGCAAAATTGAAAGCCTATTTATTTACTGCCGGTGTGACGACAATGTTAAAGACATCGCCTCCAGTGGGTGCAGATTCATGTAGTGGTGTTGGAATACAGTCCTCTCTGAGTACCATAACCAACGTTTGTTTGATGGCGAATGCTGCAAATGAATGTCTAATGTGAGTGTTGCTAATGACTACACATTTGTCTGTTGGAATAGTGTTCGTAAGACCCGTCAATATCCATACTGTGATAATTTTGTCCCGGTTGCTCACAAGACAGGAGAGACAAGCAAACAAACAGAAGGAACCGATTTTGACAGTGATACTGCTTTAGTTACAACTGGATAGGTCATCAATCTCGCCCCTTTCCATGCTTAGATTTATCAGTTTACACTGTGTCACGCTTAAACCGTCTGCCATAAACGCCAACAAAAAGGCAGCGAAATCCTCTCTGTCATAGGCAGTATAATGTCAATTTTGTGTCTTTTCTATAAAAATGTCCCCTTTTTCGTCGTGTCCATCTCCAAAATTAAATGAAGAACTGTTTACATTTACGTTGATTAGCGTTTAATTGCAGTGCATCACTTGAGTATGAAAAAAACCTTCACAAATTCTCACCCGATAAATGTTTACTGAGACTTGACTTAAAACTGACAGTCCACCAAAGCCGGTGTCGTCGTTGTTTTGCACTCAACAAGTAGAACCACTCTGAAGTATATTTGAAACGACACTGTTCATATCGCAAACACTAACCCTTATCGACTACACCAATAGTTTTAGGAACGTTGTTTGTTACGTCAATGATGTATAGTCAACAACTTGTAGCTGGCTGTGTATCACACACGTGTTTTCAATATCAGTCCGTCATGTTGGTTGCTTGCTAGTCCAAAGTTTTAACAGATGTGAACTTGAGTTTATGACACTGGTTGTCAGTTATGTTTTCTTATCGATTACAAGTTCACATTAAGACACTATGATCACCGCAGGGTTTTGGGTTGAACGTGATTGCCGTGGTAGTGAACTGCAGTGAATCAAAGCTTTCCCAATATTCCTTGTCATACGTTCACCCCACGGTTGGATTACTTGTTTTTCAACTTGTTAGGTAGCTTGAAAGACAGTGGAATCCTACTAATTTTGGTAAAGTTTTTCATTTAAAGTAATGCTGACGGCACTATTTGTGTAGTGGATGATAGCTTAAGTGCATAACACGAAGATTAGCCGTCAGAATCTTCTTCAGACTAATTCCATAATGTGAAACCGAATGAGAAAAAAATTGATAAAGGTGCATTGGCGAACAGTTAGCGTAAGCTGCACAAAACATCCGCATCGTAACTAACCTGAGACCGAGAGAATTGGATTGCACAAATTCAGATCAACCCACTGCAGTCTAACTATATTACATCTGTGAAGCCCAACCAAACAATAAACGGTCATAGTTCCCAGTGTCATTGTCAATATTGATAGGAAATAATTATGAGTTTTCTATCAACGTTTGTTTTTGTATTGAATATAACGCATGTACTTAGGGGTTTATGTATCACTCGACAAATAAACAAAATTTGAAAACTCAAAATTGTTTTGGGGTAAACATTTGTGCAAACGAGTCGTTGGTTTTTACTGATTACCGGGAGTGAGTTAATAGTTTAGTCCGTAATTGAGTGACGATTGTGGTGTAGGCTTATGCCAAGGAGGAAGTGTTGGCCACTCTAGAACGAAAGACAAAGTAACATGCAACATTTTGAAACATGTAAATGACCACAATCTATTCTTATATATGTATGATGGATTGATAGATTTGAAAGATTTAGCCGAACACAATTTCAATGCATGTCTCCAGAAAACCCAAAATCTGGTTCCGATACCTTGATTACAATGCAATCCTAACCTAAATGCAGTCAAAAATACTTGGGGCTTTCTGACACTATACCGGTTCGAACAAGACCGATACTGCTCACAGATGGCAAAGCTCAAAGAACGAGACCTTATTTGACGGTCACTCTTGTAAGAACCGTGCGGTAATATATGTGAATATGTAAATTTTCTTTTAGCTGTTAGTTTCGCAGCACAAACTGGCATTTATCATAGAGTGATTAGGCCAACCGAGATGAAATTATTTTTCCCCCCAGGGTACTGTTCCACGTTTAATTATATATGTCCAGTTAGTGAAAAACACGTCACTGTCAGTAAGCACATCAGTTATGTTGGGAAAATAATTATGACTGCCACTTTCCCATCAGTTTGGGATTAAGTGAGATAGATGAAGACAGGGGTGCATTTATTTTATAGACAGCTCTGCATCGTGGACTGAACCTATAGTTCTCAGACAATTAGATTTTACTCACCCTTAAAGTGGCTCACTTCAAGTACAATTCGCTTATCTGCTATATACCATCATTGTGTTTCAGTACCAGCCGAATTTATAGCGTTGATATTAGGATCAGTGTGAAAATTGTGTCTGGACCAATTTGGCGCGTTCAACATAACAAAAGCTGATTAACTATAGGCATATTTATGATGGAAATAATTTAAACTGTTTTGTTCGTAACCAGTCTTAGTGTTCATAAAAGTTACTAATATGGTGCTGAACACAAATGGTTTTACTGATGAGTATTAGGGGATTTTGATTTTTTCCTGTTGATTGAACATCACCCCCAATTAATCGCAGCTGTCGCATTCCCATAGACTTTCCAGTCGGCCCCTTTCGAACAGAGGAAGCACTAGACTTGAGTTTCGCTCTCATTAGAGCTCGTCAGTAGTGCATATCATCGCCACTGCCGGGACTTGAACCACGGACGTGCTATTCATGAGGCAACCGTGTTTTACCACTGCGCCATTGACCTCACGTTAGGCACGACCGAATTATCATATGTGAACACAACCACTTTCGCCTGTGAGTAATGATCAGGTTACCCCGTCGTCTCGATAAGAGATACAACTACTGTCCAGTTACCTCCAATCGATGTTTCCAGGAGATGGATTATATTGCGACTTTCAAGGCGATGGATGATGTTAAATCTATATGAACAAATGGTTTTGCGGAAACTTCTGTTAGAAGCCAAGCAACATGCTAGTCGCTCATGACAGAAGTACAAAACAGCGTTATATCACGAAAATTCTACCCATACATATTCTGTATGATTTCATTACATACTGGTTCGAATCTGACTACTCGTGCACTGATAGGCAACTAAGAGCTTGTTACAACAAAGGAACCAATAGTTATGGGGATGATCACTCTCAGGGAAGTTTCGTTTGCCTTTAACCCTGTGACCGGTTGTACAACTATGACGTTTAAAACAGCCTGTTAGGAAAACAAGAAATGATTTACCGTGCTCTACTTCAAGGATTCGTACCTATTTACGTTCTATCTAAGCCTTAAATTTTTAAGGTAGGCATCTGTGAACAGTCCACACAATAACCAATAACCGACTTCGAAAAGCTCCAAGGTGATGAATGCATTGGGTTAGCATGATGCAAGTTTATCCACCCG
This sequence comes from Paragonimus skrjabini miyazakii, assembly GCA_014338405.1. NCBI lineage: Eukaryota > Metazoa > Platyhelminthes > Trematoda > Plagiorchiida > Troglotrematidae > Paragonimus > Paragonimus skrjabini miyazakii. Next base: position 22,547 of record JTDE01021065.1, read on the forward strand.
TCAGGCTAAAATTTGTATATGGAAAATCTTAGATTCTAATATTTAAAAATTTGAAGCTACCTTATATCAATCGCTTGTATTCACCTGCACAGGACTACTTCTTACGTCTTCACATCGTCCCCAAAGGGACGGCAGTACTCATTTTTGTAAACTCCTAGTTTATTTCATGCGCGGTATGATCGTTACTATTACTAATAATGCTGAACAAAAAATCGCAGAAAAGATATATTCATGTAACTCTGACACCTCTACCTTCGTGCATGATTTGACGTAAAAATGTGCATTCTGCTCGCCATCTATGAATCGCAAATGCTTTGAGATATAAAACAATAAAGACAAACAAAGTGGGCACATCTCATGCTGCTAGTCACACTAAAATTCCGTAGAAAACTAACGGACATGAGGATGTGCGTCCAACTTTAAAACTGACAGGGTTGAAGACTTTTATCACTATAATTCTTCGTCATTACAAGTGCACCCAACGTTATTCAGCAGTTTATAAAGTTTATATTCGTATGGTACTCTTGCAATAAAGCCAGACACAGTAATTGACATAATTTTTGTTCATTTTTGAGGTTACAAGAAAAAGCAATTTAAGCCGTGTGTGCATGTGGGAACACTGCTTGCAGGAGATTAGTTCGGACTTTGTGAACAATTCAATCGAGTGTGAAGTGTCTAACCGCGTCTGTGGGACATTGTGGACGTCGCACACCCATTTTTGTGTGTGTGGGAATTAACTCAATGTTGGATACCAGTCTAAGCAAAAACAAGTAAATATAGTCTTCACTCAAGTAATTGTATGAAACATATGGTCACCTTTTTCCGTCTCTATTGATTAGTCAACCAGACTACTGGAATCCTGCAAAGTAGTAGTTTGTGTGTCTCACTTTGTATAGGTGAACAGCGAAAATGGATGAGATATTTGTCTCCAGAAGGAAGCGAGTTAGGTAGAAGACAACCTATTAATCCCTATTCTCTAAACAACAACTCCAACCGAACCAATGCTTTGACAGCTATCTCACCGGCAACTTTAGCATTGTTCTAATACCTTACGGTGAAGACCAGATCCCTTTGAAGTTCAAGGAGTTATGTCAAACTTGAATCAACAAGAGTAAAGGAAATGTATCACAAGTTTTTTAATATCATATATATTTAGAAATTCACGATGAGGTAATCGTTATGTCAGTAAAGTTCTTTCCTAACGTCAGAAGCGCTTTACTGGTGTGCCCCAACTATCAGCCGAATATTCAAGCTTGTCGTCCATATTTCGTCAAGAACTTTGTTCTCATCGAGTAAGCAAAGTCAAAAGGGACAGAGCGAATCGAAACAGTTTGACCACAGTTGCATTCCATTAAACAGTTTACACTGGGACTACAATCACTATGCCCTATCGACAAATTACTAGTGAGTTGATTTCACATATAAGTTCGAACGTCAACCATAGCATCATGATTCTATTTGGAAACATTTTTCTACCCAAACAAAACCACCACATACGAGGTGGCTCGCTGAATGCATAATATCTAGGTAATTTCATTGTGAAACATTTTACCGTCTTTTATCGTGAAAGCGTTGATAATTTATTTCCCAAGCACAGGCTCGGCAGGTGATCAGCAAATCAACCTTAGTCTCCATATAGCTTAACTATCTAAATCATTCCTGAACAGAAAACCCGGACTCAGCCTATCAAAACCATCATCCGTGGTAAATTGCGTTTGAGATACGCTCAGTAGATTGCGATTGGCTGATAGTACACTGCCCAGTCACTTTTTCACTCGCTGTGGGCAACCGTTTTACCTATGGTCTCTCATAGTTTCGAACTTCCTCGGTCAAATTACTGTGACCATTGCACTAACCATCTTCAGTTATTTTTGAATCGTTCTACGCATAATCAGACGTAAGCAAGCGTTTTGAAAATTATGCAATCCCTAAACTTCTATAAACCTGATTTGATTGTTACGAAGGTGAACACTAAAATTTCTAGATAGTAAAGTGCTTTCTTGAGGTATACCCGAATAATTCAAAGAGCATTTTATCCCAGTCAAAAAAAGCAACATGATATCTCAGTCCAACTCTGTCAATTACGATTAGTACATGTTTGAGATACGATAAATGTTGACCAAAATAGACCGTATGGATAAACCATGCACCTGAACTGGAATGTTTCAGAAGATAAAAAAAAACTGCCTTCCGATTTCATTTAGCCCTTGTGATACAGTTAAAAAATTGTGTAATAAACAGTTCACTTGGAGGAATCGGTCCTAGTATACAACAGAATTTACACAGTTTTGGGTTGTGCTGCCAAGTTGGCATCAGTGATTGCTCTGAATTAATGATTTTTACGATTGTTATCACTGTTAGCAGTACTAGCTCACTTATTCATTTCACCTGAATTGCCAAAATTAGTAACTTTTTCATGCTGGAGAGTAGCTGCTAACACAGATCAGTGTTAATCGAACATGTTGAAGATGCTTATGGCGTCTCAACAACACACTTTACTTAAACACTGTGCTTTCAAGACATAAATTCAGTATTATGTCTTCCTCTTGGCAGTGCAGCAAATGAAACAAAATTTCATAGGATAAAAAAGCGAGCATACGTAGCTTAATTTTTTCTGCAAATAAACCGCATCATTTCCGCCTCTGTGTTCAATTATACATTGTTTCAAATTTCTGGACTCACCAATACCCATGTACCTTCTCATATCCTTTGATTACACCATTTTAGTTAAACTTTACTGCAGATAGTAAATAACATAAATACACACAAAATTTACTTCAAGCTAGTATTATTCAAAACAAGAGTAACGAATAAGTCCAAGATGACAAGTTTATCAACCGTATTATAAGGAACAGTCACTGGAATTAATACCGAGTGTCACTGCTTTAAACGTTGGAAGCTTGTCCAATAATGTGTCAAATATTTAGGTTATTTATCGGTTTAAACGCGACTCATTGAGACTAACCTGGAACTCTGGTTCCGTTATAAAGCTAACAGGTTGGTTGCAAACGAAAACTGACAACATTTTGCAAACGTCAATTTAGTGATAGGTCGGACGGTTTACACGCTACTATGCAGTAGACGAGTTGCTTCCCTGGTTATCACTCGCGAGCAGTCATTTATGACAGTTATCCCGTTAAATCCGTTTTATGTATGATTGTGCGGACCTTTTGTGTATCATTAACGTAATTAAGATCGATCTTTTGGACCTCTATATTTTTTATAGATTTCCAAAGTATAAACTTAATCCCCAGTGATGATCGATTATCGCATCATAGTTATGTTAGTTACGTAAGTTAACTGTATGAAACGTGGTTATTATGGACACAGTTTAGGATCGGAAATGTGAATGCTGAATTATTCACTGAGAGCCTACGGTAGTTACCATTACAGCAGACGTGGTCGATTGGTCTAACGAAAGGAGTTGATTTTCTAATGGGTTAATCTGATATTCTATGCTATTCTTTTCCTTTTCTGAAACTTTTGCCTTTCTCATAGAATTTCAGAACTCGCAGTATGTATTGGAAAGTTTGATGGTTTTCGAAAATTATCGGGAAGTGACAATTTATGGCAGGTATCACATTGATTCTGCAGTGAAGTTTCGTGCTGAATTAGTTTTATGCTAATTCGAAAAATATCTTATTATCTCAAACAACATTTTGTTCGTTTGTTTACAGATTGAGATCCGCTGACTTTGAGCAATGCAAACGCTGTAATTTAGCCTGAGAAATATTTCCTTTTCATTGCCGAAGTGAAATCTAACCATAAGTTTTGTAATTTCTAACCCAAATAAATGTCATGGGTTAAAAAACGGGAACGAAGAAACTTCAATTTGTGTGCCTGTGTTTTTTAACCATATGCGCACTTATAAAGCAGTTTCATTTAGAAAATTTGAGTAGCATTTTGTTAGTATTGTGAGTGGATTGAGTATTGAATCCCCAATGTTGCGTTTATTAAAAAAAGTTTTCGTTTTAAAAAATATGACCGCATTAAAACATGGTAAGATTCAGACTTCAGAATCGGTATAGTATTAAAACACAACCGTAGAAAAAATGTTGATGACATTTGAAAATACTGCAGACTAACGCGATGGGATGTAATTGTCTTGGCAATGTCTTGTAATTAACAGATTCGAGGCGTAATTGGGTTGGAAAGAATTTTTGTCCAAAATACTCGTTGTTCTTTTATATGCAGACGCATATTATTATTTTGTTCTAGTTTCCATCTAACTGATATTCCAACTACCCCATAATTTACGCAAAATAAAGTGTACTGCGCCGTACAACATACCGGGACGTTCATTGGCTGAAGGTCAACCGGTAACAGAGGTTTTATTGGCTGAAAATCTAAAAGTTTATGGCCGAAATTTGGCATTGTTAAGATTATAGTTTTTCAGTCACACCTGGTAACTGTTGTCCATGAAGTGCTACAAAGTTACACGGTAGAGGTTTGTGGTATTTGGCGTTCTGATTAATATTAAACAATGCTTCAATCAGGACGTTCATTTATTATTATGATGCAAAATATCAAGAAGAAAGAGTCCGAATCTTCGAAATTTAATGGCTGAAACTTGGATCAATTTGATAAAAGCATAGCGCACGCGGCCAGTATTTACAAAGAAGTATGACATGGCCCCCAGGCAATGACATAATAACACGGTCAGCACTGAAAAGTGGTTGTAATGAAATGTTCAAATGTGATAAACTATTCAACCATAGGTAGTCCGAATCCAGTCGGTGAGAGCTTAACTCACGTTTTTCTCAAAGTGACGGGAAGCGCCCACCACCAACAGGGGTTAGGTCTGGGTTCAACGTTGTTTTCTCAAGAAGTCAAATCAAAAAATGAATTGATTGTAGAGGCTTGCATCCATCGTGATTGCTGTTCATTTTATGACTCCGTAAATTCGTTGAAGCACCAATCACATGTTAATGGGACAGATATAATTAACCTACCATTCGTACGAACGTTTGTGCACACAAGACGCCAATTAATTCCTATTTCTCACGCCGTTTGCAGTGAATTCGGTGAGAGACTGACTATATACTCTAAGCGGCATTTAAAAAAAATACTCTCAAGTTTGGTTTTCTACGTCTTTTTACATTTGTATACGCCACCTTTTTAGTTAACTGAATGAGCCTTACCAATAAGTTATCTACTTGATGCAATTGTTATAATTTATTTGGCGTGACTTGTCTTTTACACGCACACAAATGAACGACCCTGGACATGACCTGATGACGGGTTAGCATGTCAGCAATATATTAGACGAAAGAAGTTTATTAGAGAAGCAAATGGGGAAAATGAGAAAATGAGATTGGTTAAAAAGCTTAGTAATAACACAGATAATTATACACCATTGACTTTGAGAATCTGTCATGTCTGACAGCGTTTCTCAGCGGCAGTCTGAACAGTCCGAAACTTCCAACCTGAAAAACAAACAAAATAAAGGCTGTGAGATTAAATTCTCATCCCATCTGATGGTAGTCCGCTGTTAAAACATTTTATATTCATGTGTTTCAAGTGTTCTTGATGTACTGGTTGACAAAACAGATTGCACTCGAACGATGATTCATAAAATCTGAGTTTTTTGTGATTGCATATCCTTATAAGCCTTCACTGTACAAGAGTATCAAGTTTCTTTGACACTGAGCGAGAATCGTTAAGTTAGGTAAAGTTCGCCAGTAACTATGTTTGATTTCTTTCTGAATTCATTTGTTTTAACGTTCCCATTTTCACGTGTCAATAGTACTTCAGTTTACTGACATGTTTGTTGAGTCGAACAAAGGATAAGAAAAAGTTGATTCGTTTCACGCATTTGAAAATTTTAATACATTTCATTTACTGTGATATTTCAATGTATTCATAGGCAACTAAGGTTCACAGAAATCGGACTAAATTATGAGCGTCATGGCTTAAAAAAGTGTTTCAGAATCACACATGTATCATAGGATAGTTAGAATTCTTACATCTAATTTTGTGTGACAACATAAAGAATGCTCGTAGATGAGTGCGATCAATTTATTTGAATGAATTGGAAAATTAAGTAACCAAACGTACGCAAGCTTCAATGGCTAAGATCACGTGACAGAGGTTGGATTGAAGATTACCCTATCCATAGCTTAGATTACGTATTTTTGTATGTGTGTGAAGTACTACTGATCAGCAGCATCTTAAACTGTTGTCAGTGGCCTAATTTTGTCCGAATAGTTCTGATTATTAGGCTAACTGAAGACTGTGTCTGATTTCCGATGTGTGCGGATTCGATCCGTGTTGCAAATCATATGACGATGACGTTATAGGATGGTGTGACAAACCAGGACTCTGAAAGGATGTTGCTTGCTGAGCAAACAACAACTATGTTGTTGGGATTTTTAGTAGCCCAATATGAAACTTACGCTTTAGACCTAGGAGAAGTGTATTTCAGCAGTTGTGGATCTAAGGGCCTATAGACAAAGATTAAGCCACCTGTGAAATGTTTATAATACACCAGTAGAATGTTGAAATACACCAAATGAAGGATAGCAAACAACGTAGTGTAAAGTGTGTGTGTGTTGGGGGGGGGTGATTCTTTGCTATGAACAACTTCACAAAGCTATTAAGCTGATTCAAATATTTTCGTCATTGTTACAGAATAGACAATCATGAATACGAACTGTGTCTGGAAGGTGGGCAACACACGGTGAACAGTTCTATTCGGAACTTCATTACTTCAGTCCATTTAGACGTCCCACTTTTACCGTTTTACTCTTGTAATCAACACAATTTGTTCTAAGTTATTCCATATTCGTGTGACTCAGTGATCATGTGACCGAGATTACACAAACTGATGGGTGCATTTAATTCTTAGTGAACCGTAGCCTTGAATTTGATAATTGACTTTTTTCTGGGTTCATCATTTCTTTCCATGTAGCTGCTTGAACATTTTTCGAAGATCTCTACTGAAGTACGAAATTTTTGTAAGATCTCTAAGATAAATTGACATTTTGGAACTTGAAAAACATTATAGCTATTGCTGATCGTAACGCAAATTTTTGATTCGTTCGTGCGCATATTTATCTGAAATAACTGTTATTTACAGTTCAGAATCAACTGTAACGTATAATTTGCTAACCGTTTCAGTAAACGTCACGCACTTTGGACTAAAGATGCTCACCAGCCCTTCTTGTGTAGGCGTAATCGTAAACTGATTAGGAGATAGGGAATGTAGAAATAAATTCCAGGATCGATGGTATTAGTATTTTCTCGATTACAGACAATTTAATGGATGTTCAACAATTTAGTGTTCATATATATACTTCCTGCTTCTTTTTACATTTTTCTACAAAGTTCGAAAGGATTGTACTACACAGTGTGTGACTAATGAAACTGTCAACTGCAGAATGTCTGAACTATACGATGCATTCTCTAGAGTCAACCGAGTCGTCTTGGTCAATGGTCCGTTGATAGACACTCGCCATTTAAAAAGTTGTATTCACTTGCTTGAAACAGCTGGTGCATGAAGGCACAATCTAACTCTATTCACGATGTCGATGTGGTACGTCCCCCATATAATAGATTGAAGTTCACGAGTGGGTCAAACAAGAGATCATGGGTAGGCAAGATGTCATCAGTACATATATAAAAATGGGACTGCTTCTTTCAGTGTAAATCTCACTTCAATCATGCAAAATTCCCATGAGTTAGTAACGATCGTTCACATTCTTTATTCGGTGTCACACAATGTGACATTGTACCTTGTTCCAATATTGGCTATTCCATAGTGTAAATCTGTGTTGTGTCCAGAAAACAACTGGTCGTTCAGCTGTTAGTGGTAGAGAAAATGTCTGAAAACTCTTACATTCTACATTTGTACTATATGAAATTGCTTCGTTGCGCCGATATACCATAGATAGACTGCAGGCGCTCGTTACAGAAGTAGATCGTTTGCTATCAGTCTTCTTTCCTCTTCAACAAAATTTGTGATGGGGAAAAGGTGATCTAACCCACAATATTTCATCATAATTTTCTTAAATCGACACACTTTTGTGAACATCTTCGTTATGTTTGAAATTAACAGGGAGAGGTGATAGTATGAGCAAGATTAGAATCAATAGGTTTTCTTCTATGAACCATGGTTTGAAAATGGGTAAAATGAATAACTGCAGACTGTTAGATTGAAGGTAAGCATGTGGATATGTTGTAAAACGTTGTAAAAATCGTGAGTTCATTTGCTTCAACGAGATTTGATATACTAAGGTCATGCTTTTATTCCGAATCTTGTGGTAAGTAACCTTCGTTTGGTGCCTATCTGAATGTGTTATGTTGCTCACTTCTGATTGTAATTTACCTAAACGTAGTTCTTGTTTGAACAGCCTGTTGTAGAGCAATGACTCATTTCAACCAATCGCCTTTAAAAATGAGATGTCAGTTATTTTCACTGTGACCTCACAGTAATTACACGGTACAGGACTAAACACGTCACAAACAGCGTCAAATTGTGCCATGTTAGTTGGTTTTATTGATGAAAATGATTACATTAGGTATCGTTTTATTGATAGTGGTTAAGGTTTTAACGGGATCCACTTGAACCAAGTTTTCCTATGTTGAGTGTGAAGAGGCAAATATTAGCTTAGACCACTAAATTTGCAATTTTCAGAATGTATGCCCAGTTCACAAACTTTGACCTTTATCTGTTTTCTGCCGTTTTTAACAGTCACACTCTGACCATTTTTAAGGCTGAGACAAATTATGAAACCACATTCCCGTGCACAATTTTGGAAAAATCAACTATAGTTAATAAATTAAACATTATCTCTGAACCTGTCGTCCAATTATACGAACTATTCAATTCATGATTTAAGTTGACAAACTATACCCCCGTGATGTTTGTGTTGGATATTCTGCCACAAAATTCTAGATCCCAAATGATTTATGAAAACCTGTAGTAAACAACCACCCTAGTTCACTCTGGGTAACGTCTACTATAGAGTTCTAGAAAGATTTCCGTTTCAACAAACTGACGCAGACTCCATTGGAATCAAAGAAAAAACTTATTTAAAACCTCTGGAACCACTGGTTGTGTTTTTAAGAAATATATAATTTATACAATGAAACCGAAGAAATCAACCGTTATTTAGATTTAAAGGCAAACCTGTAGATCAGTAATCATCCCGGCTGGTCTTTTTTTCAAGTTCAGTCCTGTTGGTTTTGAATAACTTTTGTGAGTTTCCAGGTAGACTTATCCTACAATACCTATTGTCCACTTTTTGAGGTCAGCTTATTAGCAATCACATAAGTATTCCTTTCATAAGTATCGCAACATTACCACATATAAAGGTCCAAACACATACTTAATAACCAACGAGGACATTACCCAATAATCTCCATCCAAGATCTCACTTCTGTCTCATTAAGCCTGTGATCAACATTTCCAAATGAAGACGAAGCTGGTAGCATTGCTGAACCGGTTGTGTCTTATCTCAGTCATGAATTGATTTCAGATGTTACAGGCGTCATTCAAACCACAAACCGAATAACTTGTCTTTTTGCTCATCCTAAACAAGTGAAGGGTTAATCCATGTATGTTTTATCCAAAGATGGGAATGGTTTACATTGTCCCCCTGAACATCACACATAAATCGCAAACTTGACATTTTCCCATACCTGTGTTGTTGATTGTGTAGTCTAAAATCTACATTACGGAACACGTAAAATGGCTAGGTTTTCATGATCTAACTGACGTTACGCATTCACTTTTGAAACAATAATTGACGTGTCCAGATGATACAATATTAAGAAAAATGAAGAAATTATCTTACTTTCAAAGGTTACTAAATTCATGCACATTTTTACAATTCAAAACTTGTACATGAAATTTATCAGAACAACTGTTTGGAAAATTCATACTGCTGAGATCCTATAGAACTCAGCCAGTTTACACATCGTGACAAAACAACATTACAACTGGTTTCTTTTTATGGATACTTTAGCTAGTCTAAAGTTCGAGGTTTACGCTTCATTAAGCAAACTATATTGAGTTAATATACTCACACTATCCACCATTTAGTGAATGAACGCCCATTTTTAATACATTATTAAATAACGGTGACCGTGAAAAAATCATTTTAACACGTTTTCCCTGAGTGATGAGTAGCAGAGTGCAATACATCTGTAATATTTCAGAGCCTTAGCACACCGCCACTGTCAAGTTAATCAAGAAAACTTGAACTTAGTTAATAGTAATCTTGTTATCAAGCAAACAAAATTCTCAGTTGTCGTGTTGCGTGATAGTAGAACGAGTGAATCCTAGAAATTATCTACCAGGTTCAGATCAGGGTAGTAGACTGACATGTCTAATACAAGTATATCCAGAAAAAATCACACGTTTTGTTATCTGGAGTTTCTGTACTGTGCATTTTGTCATTCCGAGCAAAACGCCGGAAATTTTTCCAGAGTAATCGTTTCACTTTAACAAGCCACATTAAGTGACCCCAAAACAACACCGATCATTCTTTGCCGCTCAGTTTGCGAACGCACATTTCTAGTATTCGAACGCCATGATGGTGTCTCTCCGTGCATTACTACAGGTTAGGTTGAATTTTGTCCCATCAATAATGAGTTACTATTTTCGCTGGGTTTTCTGCGCACAAGAGACACTCTACTTTGGGCAACATCGAATTTGTTCATGACCTATCCCAAATTAAAACAAACCTACCTTCATGGACTGCGTCCGTTTATGAGTTGGATTACTTATCCATCTACGTGACGCCACGATCACACCACACGAACATCTCGGTTGATCTGCGTCACGCGAAGACTTCCTAGACCGTATTTCACACATGCGTCGTGCAGGTACGTCTTCACAGAATGACAGCAACGGATATGCTTGGAGGGTGTTATGGGAGACTTTATGAGAACAAAGTAGAATAAACACTTGCTTTTGTTTTATGAAATTTAACGGTCTTACGTGGTTAGTCACAAACATTTACTCCAAATAACGTGATTTATCAGACTTATTGACAAAAATTTTGTTGGTCCTACAGTTTACCACGACGTTCATAATAGATTTGAACGCCTTAACAAAAGTTACTTGAATTTACAAGGTGAATTAACAGGCCAGCTGTGATCGAAATCAGTACACTGGCATGAAACTTTTCATTTGTTCCCAATATATTTGCATTCTTCCACTAGAAACGCAGTTGGGGTTATTCCTACAACGCTTTAATTCGTGATCGGTAATGAATTCAAGTGGTAGTGTTTTACTTCTGACCATGATGTTTATATATTGATGGAACGGTCTAGTAACGTATTTTGTGTTTTTGTGGATGGACCTCTCATTTGGAATATGTCATTCAGTTACTGAAGTTATCAACTTTATTTCATGTTAAACCGCGAAAAATCTTTCCGTTGCATAATACATTCGGATAGTAGCCTGTGATGTTAAAATATCTACAGTAGAAACATGAACGTACGGTCGCAAATCTCAGGCTTGCAGACGGACTGAGCGGACGCTTTCTCAGCCAATCGACCGATTGGCCAATAGGCAGGCTTGGGGTAGGCAAACATGTGGTCATGTTTCATCCTGATTTCGGACTGTTTCCGAGAAGTGGTCGTTTGAGAAGAAGGCGATAAGCTATATTAGTAGTGGATGATCGTCTTACTTCAAAGAAAACGGAGAGCACATTCTTGGTGGGCAGTGCATAGGACGGCACTCAACAGTGCATCAATAGTATCGACGGTTTTAGAAGCAACGTCGTTCTGTCGTAATTGCTTAGCGGATCCCTAACTTTTCCAATGACTGAATAAAACCGGTCCCAGGAGCGTTTTTTCACCTCTAATAAACGTGACTCATCCGTTAATGTTCTGGTGAATTAACACGGATGTATGCATTTCAAGATTATATGATCACCTCAGGAAGACTGCGTAAAAATTGAAACTAAAATAAAAGCAAATGGCTAACCGTTTGAAACTCTTCCGGTTCATAGTGGGTTACGATTAAAAACTCGGTGGGCTCCGGTAAACTTTAAAACTCGATTGACGGGAAGAATATCAAAATAATGAACTAAAGGTTCCAAGTGACATAAAAGAGTTTTGTCGCCGACTAAACAAAAATAACTAACTCCAATTGTTGTGAAACTCTGTGCAGTTGCGCCCATTTCGTAGACTGACCAACAAATCGATTTGAAAAAAGGATAAACTCAGCTCTTTTGTGTACACTCTCTGACTGTCTTTTTCACGGACAATAATTACACAGCATAACAGCGATTTTAATTTACAGACAATCACAAAACTACCAGTTGCAGTAAAAGATAGTCGAAGAAGCCAGCACAATAGAAATTAGTTCTAATCGCAAACCAGTCTATTAGGCAAGCAAACATGATTACTCGATATCGCAAAGCTACTAAAAAACATCGATTTCTATGTAATTCAACTTATATAAACCCAGAATTATCCATAAAATGTAGGATTTTTTGAGGAGTGTCAATTTATTCATTTTTTCATTATTGGTGATATAAAGCATTACGGATAACTGCACAATCATCTGACAGATGATGGTTTAACTTGATCCGTACACACTGACCTACACTGGTAGCTAGACTGGTTGGTAATTCGATGAACCAATCGGTATTTAACCAAAGCTCATGAAAATCTTTATCTGGACTACAGGTGGAAGTTCATGATTATGATGTCATATGAGACCATAACTTTTGTAAATACTAATTTCACTCCCTCAAACTCGTGTCAGGTAACCTCATTGCATGTAAGAAAATATCCAACTTTGGGATTATACTACGGGCAAAACAATCAATGCAACCGATCCATTAGACACATACGTTGGGATGACAATGTCATTGTTATTCACGCATCAATATACGGTTCTGGATGAAAAAGAGTTTTAGAACAACCTATCTGTACAGGATCACCAATAAGTGAATGAACCCGTTTGCAAATGCTAAAAGCGCCAGAAACCGTTTGGTCAGTTAAAGGCCTCACTAAATTTCCTGTCAATATGATTGGTTTGTTGTTCAGTTTGGACGAACGTCAGTATTTTTTCATTAAGTTGGTGTTATTCATTGCCCAGATGGTGAAATTAAATAAACGTGCCAGGAATAAAAGTCATTCATTATCGTGTGTGAAACATTGCATGGTTTTGTTCGTATTTTAAAAAAATGTGACACGTGAAAAACTCTGAGGAGTATGCAAGTAAACAAAAAAGGATTAGTATATTTTAAGACATGAAATAACTTATTTCATTTGGTGACGAGCCCTCCAAAGTCGAAATAAAATGGGAATTTTTTACCCCAAGGACAAAAGGTAACTGATATTTGTTCAGTTTGAGATGTACACATCATAATTCGATTAACGTTTGTTCTTCAAGTTGCTGTCCAGTTAGAATAAATACTTCAATCTAAACCTCTTTAACCTATAAAGCAAATAGATCTGTAATAAAAAATGGTCACAGTTTGTCTTATTTCGTCAGTCACATTTTATGAACCAGCTCTTTAAGTAAAATTGAGTATTATACAATAAGCGAACAAGGTCGATCCAACAACTCCAAACTAAGACAAGGCGAACACTGGTGAGTTTTGCGCGCATAAGGTTGGTGATTATCAGCTAACTGGCAGTTACACTAAATGTGTATAAGGTAGAAAAGGTATCACGTAATACCGTCATAATCAAATTATTTGTGTCAGTGTGGTGACCTGTTGGTTAGATTTGCCGTGCGATGATTGACAACATATGTCCTGCTCACTATCATGTCTAGTCACTGCAACTTAACCAATGGTTTCATTAGACACTTCGGCATGTGTTTAGCAATATGACGACGTAGTGTTTTGTTTGTTTTTACTGGATCTACAAATAAACCGACATATAGCATGAAGGAAAGAATGTCTTCTGGAAGTCAGTGATGAAGATTCGCCTGATACAGATGAGCATAGTATGGAAAAGCCAGATTTGAGACCAGCGACTGCACTCCGACCTCGGACTTCCAGAGGGTCTTTATGGCCATCTTATAACAGTGTCCAATTGTAGCAGGATTATAGTTAACTTCACATCAGAGCTGACTGAAAGGTTAATGTGTGAAATGATGTAAGATGGTCGGACTCAGTATTCATCGTCACATTGTTTACAACGGGTAGTGATGCTAACGTTGCGTGGCACCATGGTTTTAGTGTTTTGCTAAAAACGCATGATGACGTATGTCATGGGTTTCCCATAACCACATCTTTAGTATGTTTATATGCAACGCTTTCAAAAACAATGAAAATATACTTTCTCATATGAACTAACAAATTCGTTGGAGTGTCCCAGAAAGATAAAAAGGGATTTTGACAGAGAGGAAACGAAGCCATCCAAATAATTAAATTTTTGATCACGACGTTCTCCTAATGGTGACTAAAAACCGGTACTCAGTCAACTTGTTTTCAACTTTGACAGCTCAGTGGCATTCCCTACAACTCTTCAAGTGAGTGAAATTTGCCAACTGGTAATCGACCTTGACCACAGCGCTGAATGTGGCCATACTACAAATTGATGAGTGACTTTTTCGCTCATAGGATCAAAGAAGTGATGAAAGTAAACGCTTCTGACAAATGGTTATCATAAATTAGAAATATAACGTTGACTAAAAGTCAAAGTCCGTTAGTTTCGGAATCAAAATGAGGAGGAAAAAATGAATAGACTTAAGTGGTCTTGTTACGAGCTTTATCGATTTGGGGCAGAGCAAACTGAGAATATGCGCTACTAACGACTTTACTAACAGGCTTCTCTTCAAAGAGGCTTGCTGAAAACCCTACATAGATCCGAAAGTTGCCACCAAATATGAGCAATATTCAGTTTATATCAACCAAGTTTCTGTTACCCTAACAACGTTGCAATCATTTGTTGGGTTTCTTACCTCAGTACATAACTCTAGCCGCTTTTATTCGTTCCACTGTTGTAAACAAAACTTAATTGCTTCGTAATAGCTGTCGGTGCAAATGGCATCTTTCCTCCAGTTTTCTAAACCGATGATTTTCCGCTGTTGTATTTTCACGGTAAACACCTCAAGGGTATTTTGAGTAGTCCATGTTCTCTTCAGGGTGTGAGTGGATGCTGTTAGGTGAAGCCGTTATCGTCAAACACTAAACTTCCCCGAGTGTTGAAAATATTGGTGGATGTGATAAGCGAATTGATGACTTACATGTTCGGTTATTCGCTTAGATTGATGTTTATAGTATAATTGTTTTATTATCAATCGAGGTGATAACATCGGTTTTTGGGAGTGTTCGCGCATAACATATACGTTGTAGGTTAGTAAGGTTCGACAAATGTGTTTCTGTATAGTAAAGTAACATGACACTTCAAATGAAACATGATAGGTTATTGCTTACTGCCTTGCCCTTTTGGCCTGGAATTTGATTGGCTGATTTTTGTCATCTTTTCGCTCGCCACTTGGTCGGTCACATCTTGTCGCTCTTTGATCTTTGATTTAGTCGGTCACTTACGCCTGGCAGTTGAACCTTGATGTGAATGATGGCGATCTGTCAATGTTTAACGGTTACTCTGTTCTATTCTTGCCGACTCAGTTCAGTATTGGTAGGCATATATATCTCCTCACGTTTCTCATTCGCAATAACCCACCAGATTGTATCCAATTCAATTGGTAGTTTTACCATTCCGACTGTCAGACCTCTGGAAATTTTCTTGACTGTTTACTGTTTGCCTGAACGATGCTGAAAGTGTAACCTGGGTGAACATCGTGGACGGACAAAAAATTACTGATTGGCTCTCATGATAACAAATTAATGTTAGTTTACTCGCTCTGATGAATTTTGTCTGATTTGCTGTCATCGCTTTTGGTTCTGTATTACGTCTACTTATTAGCAGTTTTGTGTTGCATTTAGTTTGCTGGCTAAATTGACGCCATATAGTTGCAAAATCTCGTATTAAAATGCAATATGTTTACAGTATATCGGAGGGCAATCTGCCGTCAAATTGTGGTTTTTCCCAAAGCAGCTGACTCGGTCTTTGATAAAACTTCATGGATATCCGCTTTTTAAGAAGTACACAATAACAATCAGTTATTCCTTTCTTCTAAATTCTGCTGTATTGCAATGTCTTTATGTTGTTCTAAACGAAGTTCTGATACAGCTTCTACTATATCAGTCTAAATGGTTTTGGTTTAAACCTAAGTGTTATTCCGTGCATCCAGTACAGTTAACCAACCTCATCATCATAGAGTAAACTCACTAGTGGATCCACGAAGGGTAGTTTTTTGCTGTCAGTCTGTTTGGTATATTCGTTATCTCAAAATGCTATTATGTAGTTTGCGTGTGTCTCATACTTCGGAGTGGTTACGTATTACAAATGTGTCAGCGCCGTATCATTAACATTTTTAGGCTACACCTCAGTATTACCACTTTCCCAAGTCTTTTCGTAACCACTTACAGCGAAGAACCCAGATAAAAAAGTCTTCTTGATTTATTTCCAGATTGTACCAATAAGCTTAATTATGTTAGATTGCGTACACACTCTTAGCTGCTAACCAACTGTCCACATACCCCGTTTTTCTAGTTATTTGTGTAGTCTGAAATTAGGGTGTCCTGGAATCATCCATAAACATATCATTATGATACTTTGATGTGGCGGTCTTTGATAAGCAGTACGTGTGCTAATTTTGATCTTTCGACGTTGGTTTTGACATCACCAACTGGGTCTGTGTAAACCAGCTTTATGCGGGTGAAGTGATCTTCCATCTACATGCCAGTTAAGTAGGTTAGAATTCTTTGGCCAATTGAATACCGATGGTTTATGCACTTGCCAGTAGGGATAAAGCCATTTTTAATGAATAGTATACAGATGAAGTTGCCCGTCCAAACAGTGAACCGAACTATACTCTATGACTACTCAGATTCGGAATAATTACTAACTACCCAAGGTATTCATTATCTACCACAAACCATTTCAGTTTAATTTTAAAAAAAGTGAAATCGAGTTAACCGAGACAATGACTAATTGGATGCGCCGAATCAACGTTTCATAACTGTGCATTATTTGCAGGGGATTGTGATCAGGTTTTTCCAACCAATTCAGTGGTCTGTCGGTGGATCATTGGTCACCAGGTTCGCTTTATAAGCAAGATTCTATGTGGAGAAATTAATGTCTAGACAAAATATACACCGAGAATAACATCAAGCAACGATCTAAAGTGATATATGGTGTTCTCATCTTCTGTACTAGGCCAAACAAGCATTTGTTTAAACGTTAAGTTCGCGGTCAAGCTGAGTGGTGTTTGACTTACGTCATTTCAAATTTACATTCATTTTTTGGCATACTGACTGATTTATGTAGTGACAGTAAATCATTATTAGCTGGCATAAGCAAAAAATTTCCATTCCTATATTGGAATGTAAAGTAGACATTCTTACTTATAAAAGACAGATTCATTGATTACTTGTTCACAGACCTCTTACTAGACACAACAAATCTACTGCACAAAACTTTTGTATGACTGTCAGTGGAGGCTGTGAGTAAAGTGTGATGATCAGTGAACTATCCCAATCTTCAAGGCAACGTTAGTCCATAACGCCGCCGTGGTATTGAACAAATTGACATAGCAAATGAATGAACACTTCAAGCGTTGTGATCTTCGAATCGACTCTACAGTCATTTCTAACTACAAATGGTAACAAAATCTTACTAGTAATAGGATGGTATTGGTTTCGTACTGAGTTACATGACATTTATGGTTCTCATAAAGACTGAACATCATCCACAACTGAACGCAGTCATTGCATCCCAACAGACTTTCAAGTCGGCGTGTACAGTACGTCCCAGAAGTAGTCACCCGGGAACAAAGTCCGGAGTCCGAATCAAAGAACACTCATGGTTCGGGCGTGTGTGACACATCTGAATATCTGAGTTTTGTCTATTCTCACCAGAGCGTAGACGAACGATCAGGTGTGCTAACCCAGTCTAGTGAGCGAACAAACACTTTCCACATTTTTATTACGGACCACATAAACAAAAGCCAGTTTAATACGCTGTTCGGTTGTCAGATTACTGTCACGTCGTTCCCTTACCTGCGCGTCAGCGGCGTGATCTAGTCCCAGCATGATAATTCACCTAGACTACGTTGTGCGCGGCTGTTGCTTGGTCAACAGTTCAGCGTTGCCCCTCAAACGCTGAAACTTGTGTGAGCAGCCAGGTGTTATCGATCGCTGACCGTGGTAGCCAAATCACTGGGACGATGAGGCTGATCGACTTGGCTGGAAATGCGCGTACAACCTCACCCACCAAAATCCAGCTAATCCGGCTGTGGTTTCAGCGGTGTGTTGCGCCTGTACGCTAAGTAGACTCGGTTAGCACACTTGATCGTTTGTCTACGCTCTGGTGAGAATAGATAAAACTTAGATATTCAGATGTGTCACACACGCCCGAACCATGACTGTCCTTTGATTCCGACTCCGGACTTTGTTTCTGGGTGCCTTCTTCCAGGATGCTTGCTGAGAAGAGCTAAGCCGACTATCACACGCAACGACTATTGCGGTTAACGCGTTTAATTAAACAGTAGTTTTACACTTTCACGTAGGAATGTTTTATCCAACACACTCAGTAGCAGAGACCACCCATACCGTTTGAGGACAACCGAATGCAATCCCTGTGGTTTCAGCTGCACCGTGGATGTGCACATTAACTTTTCGGTACCCTCTATTACAGTACCACGTCAATTACGTGACCCTTTGAACTTTATACAGGCAAATTTGTGTGCCTTCTTACAGGGAGTAACAAGATATAAGGAATGGATTGGATTATGAAAATCTCTACGTGATGAAGTACTTTGCTGAGTTAGATTACCCAAGCCTACGGTACGAGGTTCAACTTCCAACATATCCATGGACAACTGATGAGTTGTAGGGGATTTTGGTTTTCATATAAAATGAACATCATCAGACACAACTGACTGCAGTCGTCGCATCCATATTGATTGTCCAGTCAGCCCCTTTCGAAAATAAACACTCTCATTTGAGCTGGTCAGTAGTGCATGTCTTTGTCACGGCCGGAACCAGAACTCTGGTCACGCTTTCATGAGGCAAATGTGTTGACCACTGCGCCCTTGACTTTACATTAGGCACGAATGAATTATCATATATGAACGTTCGGCAACATTTGCTTGTGAGTAACGCTCAGGTTGCTTGATCGCCTCGAGAAGAGACGCAGTGACTGTCCCATTAACTCCACTCACTTACCCCTTGACTGTGACTTCTCTTCCAGTGGAATTCACAGAAATCATCAACCTGTTCAGCAGTGTTTTTGATTTCTGATCTACGGACAATTTTTTGTGTGTGCAAGACAAACGACTAAAAATGTGATCATGTCCACGCACAGTAATATGTAATAAATTGACTTCTGCCTGTATGTCAGACTGATTATATCAGTCTGAATGAATGTTGACAGCGAATACTATGTCCGCAAATTCAAACTAATACTGCCAAATATATTAACCACTGGCGGGTTCTAGACATTTTAGCGTTGCGTGGTATAGTTTCTTAAACACATCTAAGATCGATCGCGGGGTTAGTCTGCTTTCATCGATCCTATTTAAAACATAAGGCTCAGGGATGAGTTAGATAATCCTGAAGGTTTCTAGTTCAAATGATGAAATATGCAGTTTTATTCATAAACTACTATACCGTCCGAATGTGTTCTTGTATGGAGAGTGAATCAACGTTCAGAAACGGACTCGCCAATCTACCTACACTTGCTGTTGGCAGTGCATTGTTGTAGTAAAGGTCATTTATGCTGAAAGTTCATAAACACTACATTAAAGTCATTTGGAACGCAACTGATAGCTTGAGATTTTCTCCACATCTAAATCTAGATTGACGTGAGTCTAGTATGTTTAACATTATGATAGTCAGTTCCGTGTCCGTTGCTAAAGTGCACCGCTACTCTCACCCAGTGATTTGGTTACTCTGTTGACCACAAAACAATGAGGAATTAAGATGGAACATACTAATAACTTTTCTGTGGGAATCAGTCAGCAATTACGAAATATACTTTCAATCTGTGTGCATGTTATCGCATTACTGTCTACCAGTTCTACGAATAAACGATTTTGCCATTTGCGGATCAAAACGAATGGTTTCATCTGGTAAACGACAGCATTGTTTAATACGCAAATCAAACAGCATTACCCGTTGTTATGAACTTGTAAAATTGATTGCTTGTAACGGGAAAATAGTTAATTTTTCCAAAGAAACAGTCTAGCCTATTTCCCATAGCTCTTCCTGGGTGAGTGTTTTAAAGTATTTTAGGGAATATGTACATAAAACCTGGCGTCTAGCGGATATGAACGGAGTTGAATGCTTGTTGACATAAACCTCGGTTGACAGAGTGATCGTTTCCCCGCAATTCGTCTGGTTAGAATTTAGTCAAGTCCAATTACAGCCAAGGATATCAGATGTCTACGTGCTACTTTTGATTAAGAGCGTACTTGACAGGCTGACTGTTGTGTTCAAAAGACGCGTAGGCGTGTGATCCATCTGTCCCTCACTTAAGCACGTCTTTTCCTTCTGTTCTCATCCTATCATTCTCTAACCCCCCACTAACAACCCTGTCTTCTCCAGCTTTCGTATCCTGAACTTCAAAATCCTTTTAGTTGTACACACTTTGAACCTGATACCAAATCAAACAACACTCTCGATAGTATCGGACGCGCTTTTTCACAGTGAACCAATCAGCATGGTTTCTCCAGAAATCTAGTTTCTTTGCTTACAATTTAATTCGTTCCTTCAAAGTAGTCCCCACCTATAGTTTTATTCTGCAACTCCCACGCGCGTGTGCTCATGACAATGTTTATCGGCTTCGATGTGCTTGCAAGCGCTATGCATGCCCACCAATTAAGATTCCGATCAGTTGATACCAAACCGAAGTACTATTTCTCGCAAGATTTCCGGACAACATTGCTTACCATGTATAGGAAGGTTTACTCGACTCACTCTCTCAAGAGTATGCGTAACATAAAGCCATCGACCTGCCAACTGGTTATGTGGTTTAATCATAAGGACTTCAGTCACAGCTCACAGAGAGTAATATGGCATACTTTGTACGTTCAACATCTCAACTGTAATAGTGACCAAGCTTTTTGTGTAAGATGATCCTAGTAAGTTTAGCCATTTTTTGCGCAATGTAAACGTGCATGGTGTTTTAAAGTGTATTTTGGATAACTTGTTTTACTTTTGAAAGAAAATCATAAACACACATTACATTTTGCTCCATGATATGTACACCGAACACAGTCGTATGTTCGAACAGTAATTTACAATAGTTTCCACATTCATTCTAGTTAGTATCCCAAAGTTGCATAAGACGGTTATTCTACAACCTTATTATTGGTATTGCATGGGGAATTCGTTGTGTTTTCGTGTTAGCCAAGTTAACTAATATATCGGTTAGATCTAGCTGACTTTCCGCCATACATTTGAACTTGTACAGAAAAGGTTGTCAACAAAATTTGTTGGTTGGAATAAAGTCTATTCATTTGGTTTTCCTCACTTAACGCTTTGAATGAACGTCATTCAACTTTCACTCGAAAGTTCTGCATATCTTATTAACTGTTTACCATTCCACACAATTATTAAGCTCATCCCTGATCTTCTATATGCCTCTGTCTTCCCAGGCACCTCTGATGTCTATCAACAAGATTCCAACAATTTCCACGTTCACTTGCATGATTTATTCCTTGAAATAGGCACCACATTATAAATTGGGTGTAAAAATTAGTCAGGGGGTGAAGACAGCAACTGTTTTTTAAGTAGGGTTCATGCACATAATTAGTAATGTCATCATTTACTGGTTAGGAATGAGAAGCACTTCACACGACTGCCTAACAAAAATACCGTTTGTGTCAGACGTTCAATCGCAGGTTCTCTCCCGTGAAAATCTAGATGAAAAAGGAGAGTAAAGACATTAATCTAAATCACTATATCAATAAGTCGAAGTCAGCAGTTGTAACAATGTATTAGAGGTTTTTTAATACCGTAATTCGCTTCTTAGTTTCTTCAACCTACCTGTTCAACAAGCTAGACAGCTCCAAACCGAGAACCTGACCGACCGTCACACTTCAGTGATACAATGGTTTTTACTGTTTGTTCCATACGTTGTCTCAGTGGTCTCAGCCACACGCAGTGATCCGGGATTTATATCTCAGTTAATTCTTGTAAACCGTCATAAGTAACAGAGGTCTGGTTTAGGTTACCTCTCATTAAAGATGCGGACTCATCAAGCTTTCTTGCAGTCTAGAATGCCTTTGAAGACAATGAGTAAACTTCTGATGCATACCAACCTGAAAAAATGGTGGTTGATTTACGGAAGCACATTTGGCATAATGACGTGGATATTAGTTTTTGTTTGACTGGGTCGTCTGTAAACCATTAACAGGATGTGATATGGGACAGTATAGGATACAAAAACCGTTCTGATGTTGCCAACTAACCCCCTGCTAAAGCTTGTATATACCAGATGTTTAATGTTGTTTGTTTGCATGGATACATAGAGCTTCGATGAATGAAGTTTCATTCCAGCTTCTTTTTATCTTTGAAATTAGAGTGGTTTTAATAATCGCTTGTCAGTCAGGTAGAGGTAGAAGAAAGTGTAGACATATTTCTAATAATGATTAAAATGTTGTCTCACATGAGTGTCACTGACACCCTAGAAAGGCGTGTAATTAGTAAAACACAATCTGCCTTTGCGGTATCGCCATTGACACTTAAGACTAACAGCATATACGAAAACAACGGTTATCAACAAGATGTGTATTAGGCTTCTTAGTAAAAGTGTAATATTTTATCACTATACCACATGCAGTGGGCGTAATAGTTTTAGTTGTGCAACTGTCAGAAATCAAAACACCGTAACAATAACTATTTGGGTGTTCCGATGCAAATGAGGATTACATTCCCGATATCCCGGGATGAAACGACAGGATCGAGCATCTGCAGCAAATATTACTGAACCAACGGATCACATATTGAGTCGATAGGTTTTAACTACAATCAAGAAAAACTGCTTATTCACTGATTACACGTCACTAGTTTGTGACAAAGGTGTGTGAATAAATATACCACTGTAATGATTTGATCTTTATGTTTTACCAATATTTGCACACAAAAAACCTCTATCGAGAGCTCTAATCGTCTATCTTGACAAGCATACTTGCATAACCTTCAGTGCTGTTCGTGTTGTTGTAATTGTGAACAAAATGTGTTTATGTGTAGCGCAAACTCCGAATGATTTGGTCTCGTACCTATACCATCTCATTGTCTTGTTTACAGTGATAAATTTTTTGTCACAAAGTGGAATATTCTGTTAGCTGGATAAATGGAAAAAATGTTCTTGGTTGGCTTCAAGTAATTTAACTTTATACTCAATCTGTCTATAGACAGTCCGTAGTGAAAACTGATTCGCACGGCTTGTTCGTATGGAATTCGCGTTGCACATCCAAAGTACTACAAAGTACTGCTTCAAGACTGAGGCATTCACACACCCACGTTCTTCACTAAACACAATCCACTTGAGGCTGTGAACCAATTCATATGTTCGGGTGGTACTATCTCCCTAGCCTGTAATATTGGGGATCAGATATAATCGCGAATAGCAAAGGCTTCCGTTGCTTTTGCCAACCTGCGTCATCTGTGGTGTCGCAATGGCGTCTGTTCGTTGTTGAAGGAAAGAGTGCGTACCGTTTCACTCTATGATTCAGAAACGCGGCCCGTTTGTGTGGAAGATGTTAACAAGCTTTCTGTGTTTGAGCATCGTTTCCTCCGCCCATTAGCCCATATCGATTTGGATGATCACGAAAGTAACGCGGCCATTCACTAGCACGAACTCCGAAGCACTCCGGATGCGTGATCATTTAGTCAACTGACCGAGTTGCACAGTTTGTGGTGGTTTGGTCGTGTACTACGCATGCCGCACGAAGCAATGTATGCTGAGGTTTTCAGAAGTTAAGTAAAACTGTGCATGGGTCATGCGACAACGAGGTTACGAAATATGGAGGTCCTGATTGCACCACTGACTGAAGTGGATAGGTGTCGCATACTCGGTTATGAACCTTGTGAGCACTTACACTACAGACTAGAAACGCTATTCGAGATGGCAGTGTGTCGCAACTAATAATGTACCTGCAACCATTCCGTCTCTCTTTCGTTATATTGCAGTTTTTGAATTAATTTTTAATATTTTCATTAAGGTTTTCCTCTCTAATATATTCTCCGCAACTGCTAAAGTGAGAGACAATCCGAGCCGCACTATCTTCTGGTTATCCTTGTGGTCGTTCCGAAAGGAAGTTGACTAAAAAAAGACACCACAGCCAGCTTTTAAACAACAATTACGTCAGCTTCTTCCGTTTCTGAAGTCGACTTCTCATGAACTTTACACAGTGACCCACGGTTTCCAATAAATTAACTCCCGCACACTCATCATCACACAAATTTTAGTAACAAGTGGGAAAGTAGAAATGTGATACATCATACATTTGTCTTGCATTTCTTCAAGGTTCTGTTGAAACATTGAATTCACCTGCGTCATTACCTATTTTGCATTCGTAAATTTTATTCTTTCTTCTCACTTTTAATTCCTGTTGTTTTTCTTTTATATTTGTTTGTTTATTAATTCACTACGTTTATGTTTATACAGAAACTTGTTGGCTCGTGGTCTAGTGTCAGGAGTTCTCAGTGCGATTCAACATTGTGCATACATGCATATACGTACACATTCAAGTAGTCACGTACGCTTGACATAGCTATACAAAGTATTCATAACTTCTCCATTATCATGGTGCTTACTGGTGTATGTCCTGTTATGTATGACTGACATTATCTATTCTGTTATCAGACCTGCGCCAGCAACTTGTGTAAACTTTATATTTGGGAGATGTATAATTCCAACCAAGACCTGTATCTTTTGTAAACACGTAACAAAGTGAGAGCTTTTATAAGCCTACATCTTAAAGCCCGTTTAATAGACGGATACTTTGCAGAAGAATAAAATGTAAACCTAATAACCAACGAAACCTACTAAAGAAAACAGGTGAGATTCAGGGGTTTAGAAAAGCAAACATTTTGGCTCCTAAGCCCATGCCAGCAGTTATTTCATGCCTAAAGATAGAAACAAAACGATCCGAGTTCAACTGCCTTCATTTGCGAGAAAAATACGGGAAAGACGCTGGGAGATTTTGAATGGGAAGGTGAAACGTAAGATAGTCAGTTTCTTCCTGCTGATTACACTTCGTAGTGGCCATGACGAACGTCAAACAACTTTTCACTACATTGACACTTCATCAACCGCGTTGGTCAAGTAAAATGTACAAGGTGGGGCATGGTGTTCGGAAGTTGGAAACAACGAGCGTCTACATGGTGATCTTTTTGTTTTGTCGTGATCACTTTTGCAATTTCTATCGTCAAAACACTGAGAATAAGCAAATATCGATTCCAAGCAACACTGAAGAGGTACATCTAGGTGGCTTTATACGATCCAACACATGTATAAATGATTTAACAGTTGAACTATGATCGCTTTTGTGACTGTTTCCGTCACCTCGCTAAGACCAAACGGGTATCAGGTTACTTTCTACCACTGTGAAATTCCGTCATTTCAGGTTGTTAGATGCTACAGACCGACATTTTATGATTTAGTACAGGAAATTTACCACTCCAGTATCGTTGAATTGTGTACGGTGACATAAGTATTCAGTTAACGGCTGCTAGTCTATCACGTTTTACCTATTTTATACTAAAAGGTGTTAAAAAGCCACGGATTCTAAAATTTCCTAATATTTACTACCGGAAGTTGTTACTTCCAACAAACTGTCTAGTTCAACCTCAGATGATAGAACTTTGTTTAGTTTTTGGCGGCGCTTCATGCAACGCGCCTTTCAATTTGTCCGGTTTTGTTTCGTACATTTTTTATAAGAAACCAAACGACAAAACTTTCTTAACACTATATTAGCAAAATATATCCCAGTTTATTGTCTTGAATAGTAGTTGACAACCTGGCAAAAAACTGTTAGAACTCGCTCCAGACTGTTAAATTCCTACTGTATGATGTAATTTCCGGAGATCCGAGCTTCAAATCCATCTTCCTCGTCTATTAATAGTTTCATGTAAGTAAGCACTACAGGTATTGAAAATAAAATTTTACGATTCTAGTAGTATCTGGTATCAAGCCATATTTTGATGTTTTCGCTGTTGTACACTGCCTAATGATATCTTCTTAAAGCAGTACATATTAGTGGCGTGGAATATTCTCACTTGTCTACCCCTTGGATGTGGCTACCTGACAACCAGTAGTTGTCTTCATTTTTATTCATAAAATCATTTGAACTTCTGATGACTGACAGTTTCACTTACCCACAATCAATCTATGTTTGTCATGTCTTCCGAATATCCAAATACAGAACAGGGGATTGCTTTTTTGCATTTCTTAATAGTGTTTGCCAAAAATATCCTTCCCAAATTTTTGCGATCTCGTCTGGTTATAAAGTGTTATTTTACTTGTTGTTTCCGTAATTTTCACTGGGAATCATGTGACCACAAAGGTGAACAGCATCACTTAAAATTGCCTCGATTGCATTCAACTGTCGACGTAAACTTGAAATTAGGAGAAGGGACGCTTTAAAAACTGATGTTTTATTCAAAAATATTTTGGAAAGCCGCTAGAAACTCGCTGGCATGCACGCTTAAAATAGCCTTTTGTACAGATGGTACACAACCATCACCGACAACGTTAAACAACTGACCCACCAAATATGGTTCAGTGCGACCTGATTGATTTGAAATATCACGTGGAATAAATTGTTTGTACCAATGAAACACCACAGAGAATTACAATAGAATAATGAACCCTTGAAAATTGCCAACAAGTAAGAAACTGGGAAAATTACAATACGTCAATCCGTTTTTTATTTAGTTTCACTTGAAAATTTCGTGAAGGACGATGGTAAACAGGCAGACTCAATCGGTATAGTACAAAAATGATACCACTAGTGTGAGTAGGAGGAAGCACAATATTTTGAGTGACATTCATCCGGACAGAATGAACACTTCTACTTAGTCTAATTCTTAAATTAGCCCCGACATATTGTTTCGAATTTTCAACCATTAAAATATAAGAAATTAGCTCATAGTTGTATTTCATGTTTGATTATAACAAAAATGTGTTTTAAGGAAATCTAGCCTAATTGTTTTGTTTCGAAACCAATAAAACACACCTGCAGTAGTGCGTCTCAACTCACACTTCAAGTGCTTTCTGTGATCAGTCAAGTTGAAGTGACAGAGTTGTAGATGGTGCAATAAACCATTCAATCTGTCTGTAGATTCCGTAGTACAATATACAAGTGAAGTGACAATTAGATTTGTATGCTTTATTTCACACACGGTGGTCGCAGAACAGCTCTGTATCACTCGCTGCCGATGTTTAGTCACTTTTTTTCTGTTGATTTTGAGGAGAAGAAAGAGAAGAGAAAGATGATAGTGAACTGGAGAAAAGTGACACAGGCCTTTCTAGTTAACGGATCTGTGTTGACATTGAACAATAAGAATGGCAATGAAAGGTTGAGAATGATGCCGGTGGATCTTTTTGTAACTGAAATAAGGATAGGCAGAAGAGTACGGAGGACAAAATGAAGGTAGAGAAAGGCATGTTTGGCGATGAGTGGAAAGTAAAAGCGTATGGGGCTAAAGAAAAGAAGATTGAAGGCAGTGTTGTAATTATAGTAAGTGTGAAGAATGCAAGAAGGAAGATGTTAGCTTTGGTGATAGTTATATAATTGGCATGGAAAACGAAACCACGTAACATGGGGAATAGGGAGGATGTCAAATGTAATGAAGGCGATTGGACTAATGGCTATAACTACAGCTGTGTTCATAATGTGCTTCAGTATAGACCGTAACAAACATCCATTGCTTAATTTTTGACAGTAAGTATATTTAGCACACTGAAACACACTGGACGAAGAGCAACAGACAAGTTTTTTTTCTTATATTTTTAATTAGTTAATTATAAACCTTAAGTTAAGCATAAACTATGCACACAAACAGTAAGCTGCTAATGGTAAGTTGTATACTGACCTAAATGCTTACGGTGACTGAGGTTATTCATACTCATTTGAGGTGAAATGTTTATGTTGGTTTAAGATTCACCTTAAACGTTAATATACGATACATTTAACTTGTTCACGTGAGTGCAAGTTAACGTGAATCATCTTACAGATGAATGCCAAACGTGTTTAGATGAGTAATTAATTTCAGATCACCTTTGTTAAATTAACGGAAATTTCAGTTCACAGACGACGCAAGAGAGGAGCAGTGCGTGTAAAAGTGCGCACAGTAACCTCACAAGATTTAATCCAGCTCAACTAAGGCTGTGGATTTGTTTGTGCCTGGCTTACCTGTGTTCTTGATTGTGTGTAAATGTGCTACCATCTACATTACAAGTACATGGCGGCTTAGTGCGTGTCGTCCACAATAAAAAGTTTGGCACGTGCATTCATTGATATTTGGGGCTGTCGTGTGTCTATCCACATAGAATCTCCGAGTACATCTGTGTTCTTTTTTAAAGCGGTTCACATTAAAAAGAAAGAATTGCCTGAGAGGAATGTTGCTTGAACAGAAATCCGGTGAATAATTCGTTTTGCTTGTCAATACTAGCTCACACAAATACAAATGAAGTGCTTGTACACAGTAAAGGATTAAACTGTAATAGGATTTCTGGTTGGCACATGTTCAAAACTAAACGTTTTTGAATACAGCTCGTTTAAGGATGCGCTCCAGACTTAACTGGACTGCTTAACGTTAGGCAAACTTTTGTACATCATCAGACTGATGAGTACAAGGCGAACTAGCATTTTAATACGTTTATTTTGCAAACCACCATTAGTCAGGCATAGTTGGCTACAAAGTAAGTGGCATATACTAGTGGCATGATAACTTAACTCACAGAAGAGATGACAATGAAATCTAATGTGGAAACTCTTGTCAAATCATATAAAATGACAAATGTGACATAACATGAGGAAAAAGGAATATTGTGTGGGGTGAAATAGGAAACAAATGTGGAGGAATAAGAAAGAGAAATTCACAGCGATGCACACGGGAACTCACAACAGGAGCGCCATTAACTACTGTTCTTCGTCATACCAGACAGCGTCCTCAACCGGTGTTCAGTGTCCTTCGGATTTCAGCCTGGAAGCCGTTAGCGCCGTATTGAAGCAAACTTCCGAGTGTCTTTGCATTCCAAAACTAAGTCATGCGATGACTACCGGACTGCGACTTCCAGTTCAGCCCACTACTGGCAAACAAAGCACAATGAGGCAGGCGTTGAGTTGATATTCGCAAGATGTGGCCGAGCCAACGAAGCCTGTGAGACGGAATCAAAATGCTCAGAGGTCGACAGGGTTTCTGTTAGGGCGTCCATTCTGTTACCGTCCCAAACCACCTCTGTGCTGGGAAAGAAATAAAAGGATTGACTCAGTCTTAATCAGCTGAACTTTGCAGAGCGGACAGGACTTTATGCCGCTATGCTCATTAATGATCCTAACTTTTTCTGTTCTGCTTGATGTCTTGAGAACTCTTGGTCATTACGCGCCATATAAATACTTTGTAATTACTGCCTTTGTCGCACACGTGTTGGGGCGGAACAAAACGGTTTCCATTGTACGCGACTTTTGGTTTGTCTTGGGAGCAAATCGCGGGACAGTTGCGTTATTTTCGTGACCGAGATTTTTCGTGTTAATTAGCACTTGGACGAGAATCCGATTTGTGTCAAGCGCACCGCTAATTCGAGAACGAACCAGCGTATCGTTTTGGAGGATTTACAACAGTTTCCCATTCCGAATATATGTCGGCGAACTTCATCATTGTTGACACGGTGCTCACACCGTACGCCACTAACGGTTCTGAGACAGCGATATTCAAAAACGGACACTCTGTGAACATCCTGCACGCGAATCGACCAGATTTTGTGGCGATGTAATAAGACTGCCCTCACGGTAGCATTGTACACTCAGCCTTTCAAAAAGGGGCTGAGATAATACCAACGCCAGAGACGGCGTAAATTGGCAGGCAGCATCCGGGCTTTTGCTATACGTTTTCCAATCTCATCAGACTTTTCCAATGTATGCAAAATTCTCGATTACTTCCAACTACTCACCACCAAGGATGAGAGCAGGCGCAAAGTTCTATCAATCTCGTAACAGCACCTCACACTTGCTAGGTTCAAAGGCCATACCAAACTGACGAACTACGATGTTCTAAGCTCTCCATAATCCTTCGTGGATTAGGGTGTTACCGTCTGTATACCTAAGTTTCGAAGTCGAGTGTTTGCAAGCATGTCCACATTATCATATTCGCAGTCTGTCAAGATACACTCTAGGATCTTTTCTACAGCTAATTTGAGTAGGAACGGAGAGGGTGGGTAACCTTGTCACATCCCACTTGAGATGCTAAAGGTCGGCGATACGCTGCCGTAACGCTTAACGTTTTATGATGTCTGACAGTAACTTGGCTTCACGATGTTCACGTATTTCTCAAGCTCACCATTCATCGATAAGCAGCCACTGAGTGCAGCCCTGTCAATCGAATCGAAGACCCTTATGATGTTCAAGAAGACAACAATTGTTGGACTTCTACGTGAATGACGGAGTTCAAACCCATGGCAAAGATGTGATCAGTGCAGTCTCGACTAGGGTGAATTTCAGTTTGCTCATCACAGATATGTTCTTCGCGCGTTTCACTTCGTCTACGGAGTACAGTGGCTGCGACCAACTTTGGCGCAACAGGAATCAGTCCAATCCCTCTATACTTTGCACACAAAGTGTGTGAGCCCTTTTTGAAAAGGGGGACGACGTTAACCAAACCCTGGTCATTTTCAACAACTTCACTGACCCAGAGTTTCTGCATTAGGGCCGTCAACCCCCTAACTAAGACTGGATAACCTCTACAAAAACGTAGAAGGAAGGTTGTCTGGGCCGGGTGTACTCTGACGTTCAAAAACTTGATCTTGAGAGAGACTTCTGTTTCCGAGGACACAGAAACGTCAGCAGACCAATGCACACTGACCAATAAGCTGTGAAGCATAGTCATTGGCGCGGATGGCCAGGTGAACAGCTGTTGGACATGCTCAACCCAGCGTCGTGTGCGTCATTACCGGATACAGGTAGACACAATTGGTTTCGGAGGTTACCTCGTTCACACTTGGCTTCCTGTTATCAATTTCTCGGTGGAGATGGAAAACGTTCCGAGAGTTCTTGGCAGCGCCGGTCTGTTCCATTTCGATAACGTGTTGTATCCACCAGTCCTCCTGATTCTCTCGAAGTTGCATCCGCAGCTATAGAAGGGTAGTGTTGCGGGCTGACTTGTACTCGATGTTGGATGGAATATTTTGGTGGCGTAGAGAAGTTCCAGTGATCGCATAGAGACACAGTGGGTGGCAGCCGAACGAGTAGTAGCAGTACATCAGACAGTATCGCATTTCTGCATTGCATACCGTATATGTGCCCAATGTTCTTCAATGTCGTCTGGTGAGTGGGGGTCTGGAGAAGAAGCAGGAGCACGCTGGTAAGCGTAGATCGCCTGCGTCCCGTAGTTAGAAAGTCTGTTTTATTCCGTCCAAAACCGCCTCCTTCCTTGGGAGAAACGATTTATTCAATAAGAATGTGCGGAACTGTCCAGAACGGCTGAGCGGTAAACTTGGTTATTTTTTACCTGTCCGACCTTTGTTCTGCTATGCTAATTGTCGGCTTAATGACCTTAACTATTACTTCCGGTAACTGTCTTTCTAACTTTTGATTTGAGAATGTCTGTAAGTCGCTATGCACCATATAAATACCTTGTAATTTTCTTATTGTGGCACACGTTTTTGGAGCGGAACAAAGCTGTTTTTTACACGCGTGTTTTGGTTTGTCTTGGAAGCAATTACAGAGACAGTCGTGATATTTTCGGGACCGAGATTTTCTGTGTTAATTATTACCAGGAGGAGAATCCGAATTTTGTCAAGCGCACTATTATATCGAGGATGAACCGGTGTATTCTTTCCAGGGTCTACAAAACCCTTGTAGTTTAAATACGTCAATTTGTGGTTGGTCGCGAACGGGTTTCCCACAAAAGCGCAAAGCGAACTTGGCACATAACAGTGCATGATCGGAATCCACGTAGGTGCTACAGATTGACCTGCGATCAGCCATGCCACCGATAGCTTAAAGCCATATGATCAGTTTATATTCTCGATTCAATCGCAGATGGATGTCGCCAGGTAGTGCACTGACGCCTAAAACGCCGGAAATGAGTACTAGTCAGAACCAAGTCGTTATCAGCACAGAGATGTAACAAACGTTCGCTGATGTCTATTCGAGAAGTACCGTAAGAGTGAGGACCACCTACATCATGCTCGTCAGCGCTTAGCCTTTCTACTTGAACGTTCGCGTCTCCAGCTAGTACACCAATGTCCGTGCGTCGCGCAGTGTGTAGTGGGTTAGTAAGCTGCTGATAAAAATCAACCTTGACTGCGTCTTGACTACCTTCTATGAGGGCATTTGCTGCAATAACAAATAGACAGTGTTTGTGATGGGCGCCTCTTAATGCCCCAACCGTACCTTCGAGTCTGACATCGGAAAGACGACTGTTGACTGGAATCCAATCAAACGGCGCCCTCTCTGCCTATGCGCTTACAGCAGTTTCAACACCGACGTGGCTAGTGTTTTGAGTCGCAGAGTCTCTAAACAGTTGTACATTGTACTCGCATGGTGAAGCTGCTAACGGTGATTGTAGATGTAATACTGAGCTAGAATTCTGTAGCTGTATTTCAGCAAGACAACAGATATCGACGACAACGGTCTCGAAAGTACGCGTATGAGCTGCCTGTTGACCTATCTGCATGTGTTAGAGTGGCGACTATAGGTTTGTGTCCTTCAGGTGAAGGAACCTTGATGTTTGGCACATAATCGTTCTGGTTATGATTTCCGTGGCAGGCAGTACTGAAGAGCCAGCAGGTAAGGGGTTAATTGTCAAAAGAATGGAGACAAAACAAACTGGTTTGGTGCCGTAAAAGTTAGCATAGGAGCAAAGCCGATCGCCGACACCTCGACCAAACAGTTGCGACAGAACAGCGTAACAAACTTCATAATTAATACAAGTCTGAGATCGTAATTTTGAGTGTGTGACACATCTCGGTCGTCAGGCTGGAGGATAGGACTTGTTTGTGGGGCCCCACATGGAGCTGCTGGTTCGAAATGAACCTAAAAAAACAACGCGGCGGAGGGAAATGCGAAGTTTGCAGTTTACTGGGGGCCAGTAATGGTTCGGTCCTTAAGTCTTTCGGATAAAGTCTATTTACCCAGGATGTCCAGCGCACCCTGAAGGCGGTTGAGGTGAAGGCAATGCAGCAGTTCGAGGATTCATCATCGAAGGTGGATGTATTAACTCTGTCCCACCAGGAAGTCCAAGATCGACAGGGCTGTGTAGACGTTTGTCCTGCTGCCTGGGACAGGTGACCGAGTTGTTTATACGCTCTTCGAATGGGGTGTAGACATTCAAGCTACCCGATACACCTTGCATACCTGCAGAAACCGGTGAGCACCTCGGGATTTGTCCATGATTGGGTGGACTAGATTTGTTCGCAGGCCATACAAACAGCACGCCGGACGGACGGCATGTTGTCCGAGAGCCCATGTGATCTCGTTGGAGCACGTGGAACCCCTTTGTGGCAGGTTAACACACGCCATCTCGTAGCACTGTCAGAGAGCATATGTTGCATTTCTTAGGAAACCCGGCTGTCAGCCGTGAATTCACCACGCCCTGGTAGTACTACCGCTTATTCTCTGTGATCGCTTATTCGCTGAGAGAACCCCGCTTATTTCGCACTTAGTCTTCACATGGAAGACGATACTCTAATCCGCAGCCTGAGGACATGCGCAATAGCTTTGAGCTAACCCACCGGTTTGTTCAGGTACTGGGTTTAAAAAAATGAAAAAAGTGATATTCGGCTAAGATTCTTATCTTAATGTGTGGGGGAAAATGTAGAGGAGTAACGAAACATGTGCACGTAGGAAATCATTAGTCAAATTGAGGTTCGACCGATATTTGTAGAACCAGTTGCAGCCGAACATTCAGACAAAATTTTCTTTGCACCTCAAGTCTCGGTACGCAGGTTTCAACAGACTC
>JTDE01021065.1:56824-75198 GCA_014338405.1 Paragonimus skrjabini miyazakii
AGATTGCACTCATTTAAGAGTTTGAAAACACATACAACGAAATTCTCTGCTCGGTTCAGTGTGGTAGAAATGTATCTTTGTTACTACGGAAGTTAGTTCACGTGACCACGTGTTTAGATATACAACTGTCTAAGTTATTCTATCTAGATCATGCCCTTAATTGAATCCGTCTTACAGGACTGTTTGAATCTCAGTACCGGATCCGGAACCAGACAAAGACTAGGCCCAATAAAACTGAACCTACTTAATCTGTGTCACTTAAGGCCTCAGGAACTTCCTCTGATCTGAGTGATAACAACTTAAATTACACTATACGCACCCGCAATCTAAAACACTCGACTGCATAACCTACGGTCAAAATGACGGGAAGTAACACACACCCACGTGAACTGCATTTCATAACTTTGTGGGTCGAATACCTACGTTCAAATGAAAATACAAAGCGAGAGTATGACGTTCCTGGGTTACTTAAGTAATCGTTGACGATATTCTTTCAGTCAGTGACCCTGATGTAATATTCGACGTGTCACAATCTGCGTATGTTAGTTAGTCATTATTGTTGGGCACTGATCTGAAACGCGGATTGGACTATGTTCACTCACGTGTCCACGCATGCAACAAAGGTAGCGTGTGGTCGTTTTTAGATGGTATATTTGCGATCGCGACTAGTGATTGTTGTTTCCCACGTCATAGCTGCTGTCCACTAACCCATCAATGTGGTGCCAAAATGTGTTATCAAGTCGATTAGCTTACATAATATAATTTAATTGAGTGTATTACAGTACATATTCCATTACAACTAATGTGCGCTTTACAGACCAGGTATTATCGAACACAACAGCACGTTAGACGGTTCCCGGGAACAGAATCTGAATCTAATTCGGAAGTATAAACTTTATGCTGGGCAGCTCATATACCACCACGTGGAAGCGTGATCGCTAAACCTGTGAGAACTTGAATCACTATGCAGTCTAGACGAGGAAGCGAGTATTCATCCGTGTGAACGAGACATTACGTGAAACCTCGATTGCACCCGTAATTATTGCTTTCCCCCCCTATAGCAAACATACAGCTCTCACACCTTGAAGGCCAGCATGTTCATCAACATACTTGAACAGGAACCAGCGTCAGACTCAAGAACTAATGATGCAATCTCGTACGTTGAAAATCTCATCAATTCTTCTAGTAGTGCATTCGGTAAACTTAGTGTGATGAGTGATGACGTGAGAATGAGTGATATAGAGTCAGAAAGTTTCCAAAGGTACCTTGACAACACATGTTAACAAATGAGACCTAGATGCTTTTGATGGAATTTTGATCCGGCGATCACATCAGCGAGAGAAAATAACCCATTTTTCACTTCAATCCAAACTACTTGCCATGGCCTACATTACAATGTCTACTCTTATTGTCTTCTAAGGATCACTGAGCACTTCTGGCGTTCTGAGTTAATGTATGAAATTTTCAAAATATTGCAACAATTACTCTGTTGACCTTCCTCTGTATCTTAAAAGGTAACCGGTTTATTCCGCCAATTTATTTTCTAGACAGTCCCTTCATGATTATTAGTTATCTCAGTTTTATATAAGCCTAGGCGATTTTCCTGTTCACTTCTGGAAAGCCATAACTCCCGCATCTTAATAGTTTCTCAGAAGTGAGTCAGCTCAGTTATGGTAGGCAGTTGTCGGATATTTTACATGACCAAACTTTGATCACTTCCGTGATGTGGAGTGTAGTTATCATCTCAGTGATGCTGTCAAGTGACTTAGATCTGAGAACACGTATACGGAGTCAAGCGGATAGTACGTGTATTAATCATCACAACAATGAAACTGTGCTGTAAAGTTATCGAATCATTTTTGTGTCCAATGTCCCATCCCATAGTTTGCAGTTGATTTTTTGTCGACAAGGCTTTGATTTCTATCTCGACATCAATTACTTAGGGTTCATTCCATGATATCTGATCAACCGGATTGAGTGGGTTTGTGTGTACTGATGGAAGCATCAACATTTGTACTCAGAAGACCAAGTACAAACATATGTATCTAAAGACAACCTCTGGCTGAAGAAGTGGGGTGTTTCAAAATGACAGTATATCCGGTTCACAAGTGCCTGGTTGTTCAAACGTTCAACCCGTCTCACAATCTTAGTTTGGTCGGTCACCTGATCTTAAACTCACTGACCACATTCCAGGTTATTTTGACCAACTTATGCTGGAGACTACGGAACTGCTACGGTTTCGATTACCTGGTACTTTCGATGGCAGCGCAGTAAACAGTTGGACAACACAAATACGGAGAAGTCGATGTGATAACCTACACCTGAGACGGACCAGTTCATGAATAATACTCGAGAATGAATAAATAGTTCAAGCACGTTTCCATAGACCCAGCGTCCAACCGTGTACTGTGTTTTGGCTATGTTATCTAGTTGAGTGAAGCCATGATGGATGCTTGGACTCGCGTGAAAAACGGAGTCAATGAATTACCGAGACCCAGCAAGGGTATTTCAAGCGATCGACCCCAGGCTGCGAGTACCAGCGCAGTGCATACCCAGTAAATAGAGAACAGTGTTATACGTACGCTTGCTATAGGAATCTAACTACAAGTCTGCTTGTTTGTCTAACAGTGCATATTCGATCCACTTCTTTTCAAGAAATTTAACAGTTATGCTGACAAGGAAGAATTTCTGAACAAATGTGCCGAATAGCTGAAAAATACAACTAACCCTAATATACAGAATGGGGGATATGTATCCATATGAGCAACCCTGTATTGAGGAAATTCGAACGCTTATTTCGGCCCGGTTTCCTTGTGTCTACCTCGAATAGTTCGGTACAGTTCATATTACACTCCCGATGGTCATGAACGCAAAATGCAGACGTTTATGGAAGCTTCTTGTTTACCAATCAGCATTTAACTCATCACTGTATTATCAATCCCGCCATAATTTGTGTTGTGAAACCTCGACCTGTTGTGCATTCAGGCCTACTTTGTCAAAGGAATTTTCACAGACATTCGAATAATTTGGCCGTTCTTCGACGATCACGAAGACCACTCTCTATTTCCCTGTCAGTTTACATTTATTTTTACCTCTATCGTATACAGAAATGAACGGAAATGCTTTTGTTTCCTCGTACAACTTATGCCACTTTCACAGCATTCATTTTGATGTCATTTTGATTAGGACAAAAAGACATAACGGCTACTAGAAATCCTCATTTTTTGTACTTCAAATTAGGATTTCTATTCACTTTGGACCAACAGCGTCATCTGAACCAAAGTCATCAAGTTAGTAGATGTGATTCTACAACATTATTTGCTCAGACTTGTCTCTTTATTCATCGCACAGTGAGTGTGACAGTGTTCATATCGAAAAATGTTTAATTTCAACGGAAACTAAAAATTAATGAGATTCTGTCGTAACAAAGTTCCTAGTAAGGCCACACATTTGCACGAACGGGAGAAAAGAGAAGTTGTATGCTTTCTTTTGTATATATTGATTAGGGAATCAAATATGTTTGAGTTTAGCTAGCCGGGAAAAAGAACTGTGAATATCGTATATTGCATGTAGTCCCTTCGCGTAATTCCTACAACCTTGGACTCTGGTTTCGTTCATGCTAGGGCTCGCCAGCAGCTCCTATGCCTACCATAACCACGACTTGAATACCGGCCCACTAGATTACAGAGCAATCACGGTAACTAGCTTGACACGGACTCCGCATTATGTTTCTCGTGAAATATATTCAAGTTCCTCCCATCACCTGGTCATACAGTTCTCATACTGCTTACCTATGTTCACATTGTCCTCAGCACTTTTGCTGTTTTCGGCAACTGAGTTCTCCTAATCGGACGTCCGTCTAACGAATCTAGCGCCATGTTTAATGTATCTTTTCTGAAAAAACGTTGTAAGCTTGTGCACTATTCACAAGTGAATGTGGTTAAGCGTTCAGACTTGATAAGTTGGCTGACTTAACTATGAGACCAACAGCTGAGTGGTCATCAGGGTTGCTTGATAAAACGGTGGTCGGGGTCTAAACACTACGTCTTGACAAGGATATGCATTACTACTCAACTTTAACAAGACCGAACCTCGAGTCTAATGTTTCTTTTGATAAAGAGTCGGTTGAAAAGTTTAATGTACTGCGAAAGCTGAGACAGTCTTAGAAGTGTTCAGGTTATATGTACGGGATACTGATTTTTACGACCAATAGTTTGTGACATTCACGAATCCTTCATTCTAAATTCACCAAAGAATAATTTAGCAATAGATTATAAACTGTTCACTGTTTGAAGAAAACACACAATACGGGCAAAGTGCTTGTGTGATCCATACTGAGGCACAGTTGTAAAGTACTTTGTTGCAAGAGGCACCATGTGACCTAAAAATGCGCACACTGAGTACAGGCGTGCGGCAAAAGCGCTTTTTATTAAAGATGTTTTACTATTTCCAAGTGAAACTCCAAGCCTTGAAGCCGTGAATTTTCTGATGGCGAACTTTTAATCGGTTAGTTTCTAATGAAAAATTTAGATTAATCGAAAACAAAAACTGATTTCACGAGCAACTGGGTAGCAACGGATTACCGTAACTGGTTGGTTCAATGGAGAGAAAAGAAAATGGATAGATATTTTGATTAAGGTAACTTTTTGTCTAAAACTATTTGTTGTTGGAACCAAGAGTTAGTGATTTTTGCTCGAAAAATACCCACAACTATGTCATCCACAGATTCTAATAACGTTGCGTATAACCATATTCCTGTTTTATATATATTCAAATTAATCGCTTGTAATTGTATATGCCTGATGAGAATTACCGAAAACAGCTGTTTGCAACCTTGACTTTAATGAATACTCTGGGTATAATGACAAAACTATGTTTTGGTTCATCAGGCCATTCACAACACAGTAGCGATGAGGATAGTACTCTGATATATATCGTGTTGTAATTAGGCTGATAATCACAGAGAGAGAAAGAGTATTATTCTATACTCTGTTAATCGTATTTGACCATTCCAAAAACAGCAGCAAGATTTCGAAAAGTTGCCTGAATCTGTTAGACATGAAAGAGTTTGTAATCCTACGTGTTTTACGACCCAATTATGGCTAGAAATAGCTTATGCTGCTAACTACGATGTTTCATGATCCAAGTTGAACACAGGGCAGTCATTTGACATGGGTGTTGGAAGCATATGCTTTTCGACCCGATCACACACTTAGTTTCATCTCTTCCATTTATCAGCATTTCTGAGTGTAAAAGCAGAAGAGCGTTATGTACAACATCTCTACCAAGCATTTATCATTTGTTGGTCCATCAGATGTGTTATGTAAGCAGATCTGAAGTTGAGGCAATTTTCAAAACGAATTGTGTGATGCACTCAAGTGATTCAACGAAAAAATCCCACGAACACCAGTTACAATGACCCTTAGACCCAGTCACAATTTTGCAGTTAGTTCATTCATTCTATAAAGAGGTTCGCAAAGGAGTCTAATTCCGGTTCTTCTGAACAAACTGCGCCTTCAGAATCCACGCTTTTTGTCGTTTGTCGAAGTTGTGAATTTTAGTCGAGATAAGTCTGTTTCCCGGGTTCCAAAAAATTGTTTCTGAAGACTAGGTCGCCTCGGGCGTGATCTGTAATGTTTACAAAGCGTGATAGTCAGCTCCTTTCGACAAGAAGCACTAGTCTCGAGTTTTGATCTTGGTAATGTCCATCAATCGCGCACAAATTTACTGCCACAAAGACTTAATTTCCGATCCACGTTCTCACAAATCAAATTTGCTGACAATGTATTTATGATTTCATGTTATACATGGCCGAATTATCATGCCTGAAGGTACACCTACTTTGGTTTGTAAATCATGCTCAGGTAAACTGATCGCTTCAAACTGTGGTAAACTGACTGTCTTGTGAGCTCCAAACTACAGCACCAGTGGTTGAAATTCTCAAGGAGTTAGAGTCCAGAAAAAGTTAAACGTGTTTGACCATATTTCTCTTATTGATAGAGGTATATGGACTTCGATTAACATGAACTGAACAAGGATCACAAACGATCGAGGTTTTTTCACAAACGCAGCATTTACAAAGGACACCTCGTTTGTGTCGATTGTGAGGTCAACGAAAGGGTGAGAACTCGCGCTCGAATTCACACGCGGTTGGTGGTAAGAATATTCACTACTGAAAGTCGTTAACAAGAGGAACTATTAGTTCAGTGACTCTTTTTGGAAGGTGTTTGAAAAATCAATATGGGCGCGGAAACTACATGCCAATATGAGTGGTATTTAAGTTATACTAAAGTAACCCACTACCGTTCAAATAACGTGAACAACACTCAGAATTGATCGCAGCTGTTGCATCTCTACTTAATTTTCAGTCGACTCTTTTCAAATAAAAGCATTGGACTCGAGTTTTGCTTTTGTTAAAGCTAGTCAGTAGCGCATATTCTTGCTACGACCGAAACCAGAACTCCGGCTATGCTTTCATGGGGCAACCGTGTTGACCACTGCGCCAATGACCCCAAATTAAGCACGACTGAATCACCATATATGAACGCTCAGCAAAATTTGCTTGTGAGTAACACCCAAGTGGCCTGATCACTTTGAGAAGAGAAGCATTAACTGTCCTTTTAACCCTAATCGACCCCCTCGACTAAGACTGTCCCTCCAGTTTAGACCATTGAACTCCCTAATATGCTGAGAATTATTTTGAGTACTGCTGAGTAATATGCGACTTCGATTCCACATGGAGTGAACATCACTAACAACTGATCACAGCTGCCATATTCCCGTAGGCATTTCTTTCAGCCCATTCATCTATAGTTTTTTACACCTCTCTGAGTGCGTTGATCTTTGCACATTTTAGTCATGTTTTTCCTCCATCTGCTTCAGACGCTTAAATTAATTGTTCGTGATGTTTGTCTATTGCTGTCACCCGTTCGGTACAAACTAACAGAACGTTTCATTGTTTGTCCTTAAATGGTTCCGTTTAAACTTCTGACTTATTCATACAAACGTATTCACTGATAAGTCCCCACAAACTTAGGGTATTGTCTCTTAGCAAGACACGATAAAACGCAGGAATGTACTCATATTAATGATTGGATCCCGGGGACATAGACTGATACTGATTGAACACTACCCACTCTTAATCGTAACCTTAGCTTTTAGGCGAATCATTCGGCTAGCACACTGTGTAAGGAAACACTAGACTCGCGGTTGGCTCCTGTCAGAGTTAATCATTATTGCTTGTCTTTGTCCGAACCGAAAGTTACACATCAGTCCTTGTGTTTATGGGACTAATGTGTTAATCAAAACGCAAGTACCCTCAAAGTAGAAACAATCAACCGTAACCTCGTGTAAAAACTGATCAAATCACTCGACCACAAAAGTCTTATCCTATGTTTTGTGCATAGTTTTATAGTTTTTTTTCCAACTGGTAGTACTGGAGGCTTTGATTGGAAGAGATCACCGACATTGTTTGAAACGCATAAGTACAAAATGTTCAAAGATATAAACTACAACACGAAACATATCCGACGCATTTGTCATACGGCTGACGTAATCTCAATTTACTTTTATATAAAACTGGTAGGTTCGTTGGCATGACCCAGGCACTGATTTAGTATACTGAAGAATTTGGCAAACCTAATCAAAATGTATTATTAGGGCACACGATCCCAATTAAGAAATCAATTGAAGAAATATGTCAACTCAAAGACACCAAACAACATACCCAAAATCTCATCATTTCACACGTCTGTTATTAAATTAATACTAACGTTAAATGTTATTTCTGTTTTTTGTGTACACGGTGAGGAAACAAGTAGTTGGTGACAAAAAAGTGTGCTCTCATTACAACATTTTGATAGAGAATGAAAAACAACCTAACATGGGGTTAGTGTGCTATGCAACACCCAATGAAGAGTTTGAAAATTATCTACTCTGTGTTTTCCTCAGCCCTGTTTCGAATATATCTGTTCAACACAGTCTCACTTTGACCACCTGGTTTGTACAGAGATCTATTGATCGCTACGTGCAACTGCATCTATATGTGACCAAACTGGCGGACAGATGAGATGTCGCTACACTAACTTAGTTTCAATCGAGTTCCAAAATAATGTAGACTGGTGTGGAAAAGTAAAAAAATGTATGTTTTATACATCCCACGGACTCTCGTTGATTGCGAACAAAAATCTGTCTAAAATTGACAATTGCATTTGGAAAGTATGTTCACATAGCTGTATGATATTAGATAACAATGTGAGCACAGTGATTCGTTTTGCGATGCATCCATTCAAATCGTCCAAATATGTGTTAGTTCACTGCACAAACGCTGAACACTTGTTTACAATATTCTAAATCCTTTCCTTCTGGTTATTATCTGACCAGTAAATTTTCAGGGTTTATCATTACCGTTTATGTCGTAGAAAACGTTCTCAGTGACTTATTGTGAATGCTACATAACTTGACCTCATTTGTTGCACTGTGAATAGAAATGGGAGCTTGATGTTGTTGCATTGGTGTATGAGTTGTAGATCAGGAATCTTCAGACATCTTTTTAGTCGGATGTGTCTGAATGGGTTCTATTGTGTGCGAGTGGGGAAAATGAAGAGCAAATTCTGTCTGAATGTGGAAAATGCGAGCAAGTGTGACTGATGTTTTACACCTGTGAGTCGGAATCTCCCACCATTCACCAGAAAATAATCAGTGAAATGAAACTTCTTTAATGTATTTGAATTGGCTGGTAACCACAGCAATAAGTTCTTGGGGGTTATAACAACGCGTGTTCTCGAAATATTGAGGTAGTTGTACGAAATTAAAAACAGATCGGTTAGGTGCTTGAGTAGTTTAATTCCGTCGATACCATTCGTATTGATTGTTTGTTAGAACTCAAATAAGCAGATGTCAATGGCCTGCCCATAAGACCTCATGGTATATCAGACATGTGGCCGAAGAGTATGCAGAAGAACGACGAATAGCGATCCTTTGTACAGTGTAATCATTGATTACAAATATCTGGCTACGGTAATGTTTATGTTACCTGGTGGTACAATGTCTTATAATAGTCGCCGTCAGTCGATCCAGAAGAACTTAATAAATTTTGTCAGTAGTGTTCTCGTTTTGTTTAATTGGAATACTGGATGTCTCATCCAAATATTCTGAAGAGTGCTTAACTCGTAAAAGAACGTTAGTTCGTGTAATTTGATGAATTAGAAACTCTATCGATAAATTGTTGGTTGATACATGCTTGACATGTAAATCACAATGAGGCTTGAATAGATCAGTTGGTCGGTTTTGTTGTGATGTGTGGGGTTGACAACACACAAAACTTCTCTTGACATCTACTACATCTCTGCACACCTATCCTAGTGTATGTAAAACAAGGACGTTAATAGCTCAGACAAGGATCCCACACTGCTTGTGACCGGTTTCTCACAACT
The DNA here is from genome assembly GCA_014338405.1 of Paragonimus skrjabini miyazakii. NCBI lineage: Eukaryota > Metazoa > Platyhelminthes > Trematoda > Plagiorchiida > Troglotrematidae > Paragonimus > Paragonimus skrjabini miyazakii. Next base: position 66,259 of record JTDE01021065.1, read on the forward strand.
ATATCCTACTCAAACATAGTTGGTCGTGACTAACGGTCTAGATGCTCAGTCTTCTTGAAAGAAAACCCAATACCTGTCCCGTTATTTCCAAATGATAACTTTGTCGCAAAGGCCTCACAGTCGTGTTTAAACCTTAGGGCTATCTCAATTTGCTGAGTGTTGTGTTTTTATGTTTGAATAGTACGTCGGCAGAGCCTATATACATTTGAAAGCTTAGATTGAACAAAGTTGAAGAATGTAAAATTACGTGACCATCAGTGGATGGCTCTGTCAATATGGTCGAGTCTCGTCAACTTTAGCACACGATGGGGAATCAACTCCACGACTCTTGATTTAATGTCTTTTTGAAGCTCTTGTTTTCAATTTATCGCTAATTCAGTGCACATTATTCGTAATGCCTTTAAATTACTTTGATAAACCCGATACATCACATATACACGTGGTTACAATGGTGTAAACGTGTCTTTTTTCTCTTTTACTCTCTCTTTCTGTCCATTATTTACTCTCAGTTAGGTACTTATTGGCGAAGGGAATTAATCCGAACGTGGCCAAAGACGATGGAATCACAGCTTTACATCAGGTTAGTATGTGAATAAGTCCTGCTTATCACAGTCAAAACGTCATCGATGGCATAATACCATGAAAAGACTTACCAACCGCTTTGTTGGACACGCTCAGGTAGCATACTTATGTCAAAAAGATAAGCTACATATTCGCAGTGTTAAACGATAAATGGATTGACTGGTTATTACGATCTTCCTATTTGTATGATCATTGTCGGTAGCCATGACCCTATCACAAGTATTTTTATTAGTGAGTATCCGACGATTTTAATTGTGTATTCATATGCCTTTTATAGGTGCTTGTATGAGGAGGAAATGTTCACTGACTGGGATGAGAAAACTGATGGCCTGGAATCCGCCACCTTGATCTTCCCTGATTGTTGTACTTATGGAAATCCTACACTCAGACACACTAACAATTGCATTATGTTACCAAGTCTGGTTAGCGTCGAAACCATGAAAATAGTCAAAAGAAATTCAAGTTGTTCTCGGGCGGGTGCGTGCCCATCGATTTTACGTACTGTCCTTTCAAAACACGGCAAACTCATTCAGTCAGCCAGCGGCTATATTTGATGCATTTTATAAGTGGTGATAATCATTGCGACCGGAAGCGGTTTCTGATAACCTGAAAAATTATACCAAAGTAGACTTGGATGTTGCCTGAAAGTGTATAAACACCCTTCAAATTTTATAAAATCATGGCAAATGACTTCAATCACCCCAACACCTACAATGTTGATAGAACTGTTGGCTGAGTGACTGAGAGCTTGTCTCACGCCAATAAACTGACAATTCAAACTTTATTCATTATTTTTTCGCATAATGTGTCCAATAAAAAATATACCGGTAATGCAATTTCGCAACGGACGGAAACGTCCTTACACTCCTAGCTAAGTAACTATTCTAAAAGGGTCATCCCCACGTGAAGTATACATAACTAAGTCAAACTCCCAACGGACATAATCAATCTCTTCATTGTTAGAATGTAATATAATTAGTGAACACAACGGCCGCATTGTTAAAACCCGAACTTATTTGACCTATTGCTGGACTTTTCTCAAAAACCACAGTAATTTCAAGAATAAGTTGAACAGTACATATTCCTAGATGGAAGCAAGATGTGAAACAAGTCTGTCAGGCAGCCTCAATGCCATGGGAACTTCCACATTCACTATTGCTCAACTAAGTGTTGGTGTTTCAAAACATATTCCACTTCAAGGTAACACTGAGCACCAAACTCATTCTGTATCACTTACTTGAGAGATGGACCATCTGTCCCTGGACAGAGGTCACGGATCATGTTGGATGGTAGGAAGCTAACAAATGAATTTGGTGACGTCAAATTATATGAAACTAAATAAAATTATGAATTTCCGTTGTAATAATGTTTAACCACTGTAATCTGGGAAAAATTTAACTAATGCTTGGTGTTGTTAGTTATGCGAACCTCTCTCAATGTTATGTATTAAGCTTGATAGACGAAACTTTGAAAAGACATCAGGGTACGCAAAATGTCTTTAAAACGATAACCAAAAAAAAACGCAGCTAACTAGTTAATGAGGCAGTGCTTCTCGGGATGATGAAAGACAGTATACAGATGAATGTCGCAAATGTTTTGCTAGCTATTAGCTTTCGCATGTAAGCTTGAACAATTTTTCATAACATAGGCTAGTCGTACGAGCACCTATGGAACACCTCTTGGGGAATCAGTGTTATTTCAACCCACGAAAAGTTGCATGTGAAATGGTAGTATTCTGGAACTGGCCATCCTAATTGACAGAGTTTACTTTATGTTATCATACTGGAAGTTTTAGGTTCTAGAGGACAAGAAATCTATCATCAGTTGAGGTGTACAAAACACCTGTTATTCAAAACTCCTGGGTCGTCTTCATCTCTATATTCTAGCATTTTTTCTGGCACCAAGTTCAATTCTACTCTATTACATACAGAACAATGTTATCAGATAATGGATGAAAGTTCACTGGTACAGAACACAAGTTACGTTTCATTCACCGACTTAGATCGCTTCAATCTGGTCGCATTTCAGTTACTTAACCCTTATAAACTGCCAGTTTTGCCATAATGAACGATAGCTTACGACTTTGGCATTCGATTACACATCCCGTGTAGTCGTGGCTGCCTTTTTGCTGTGTAAAAATGACTGTATTCTCAGCCACACCCGAGTTGTAATGCCTCACGGGAAGTAAACCGACCACTATAATTGAAACAGCTGTCAATGATCGTTTTGACACACGGTTTATTTCGTTCGTTTTCAAATCACCGTGCCCTTGCGTAGGCTTGCATCAACAACAGTGGTGAGATGTGCGAGGTATTGATCAAATACGGAGCCGACGTGAACAGCCGTGATGCCGATCAGTGGACTCCACTCCACGCAGCAGCTACAAATGGACACACGGAGATTTGCGAATATCTGCTGTCAAAGTAAGCAAAAGATATTTGTTTCGCAATCTCTACATCTGTGTCCAATTGTGTTAGTTTTTGCTTATTTAAAAGCGTGAACTGTTCACCTCCAACGTATCGGTTGAAGCTTTCATTCATTATTTCACTACTCTTCATACCATTGAAAATGATTTTGATCGGTATTTTGAACGGACCTGGTTAAGTTCTTATTACCGTAACAAAGGCATGTTGAAACCCTCTCTTGAACGAAAATCTCTGGGGAGTTGTTTCAAATTGGTTGTCTGATGTCCTACAGTGTAATTAGATTTACCATCCTGTTACATGAATCTCGATTGATTTATAGTTATAAAACAAGTTGTACCGCTAATGTAAATTGGTGGACATTTCGGTATTGATGAAGATTATCATTACGCGAATTGTAGTCCTGTTTCATCTGTCACTAACACTAGCATGCATGTACATTTTCTAGTACAAAGTCAAATCTCCCAAGTATAAGGTATCAAAATCAAGAGACGGCTCAACTGTGGACAACACTTAGAAATATATGAGAACAAACTCCAATTGGTACATACATACGAAAGACTATAGATGAAAAGCATGAAACAAGGAAATGATGCATCCGAACAGTTATAGAGACGTTGTATAAGATTGGACTGTTTCGTGTGAGCGTGTTTCATTCACGCATACGTAATCAATATCATCGAAAGAAATCGATGAAATTCAGTCTATGCATAAACTGTGTTAGTCGCTGATACTCTGACAACAGGGAGTGAGGGGAGAAAGTAATTACAAGCCGCACTATTGTGAGTTCTCACGGGGAATTTGAAAAATGGAACCTAGCTTGAGACGCACCGGGCTAATTAGGACTGAATGGGTGATGCGGGTTTGAAATCAATTTCCGGGAGGTTTGTTTTTTATTGAAACATAGGACAAGTAGTGAAGTTTATTTGCAGTATTTCAAGCGTAAAATGAGACCATTAGTGCTTTATATCAACGTAAAGTTAAAGCACATTAAAAAAGCAGGAAAACTGGTGGTAAAAAGCAAAATCATTCCATTTTTCTCGACTGGCAAGATGGGTAGACAGTACATTCAGTAGTTCACAATTGAATTGTTGTCTGCAATTCATACTTTTATACACTGTTTTTAAGGCCAAAGTACATAATTTGCTTTCAGTAGGACGACAGACTTTCCCAGTAGAAATTATCAGGAGAAGTAAAGGGAATTTCGATAAAGAGTTGTCCCACCAATTTGGATTTTTGCCTGATAAGTACTGTAGATAACTGGTTTGTTTATTTACCACAAGCAGCAAACGTTACCAAACTATGCTGGAATGATTGAATTAGGAGCGTCTCGAAAGCTAGACATCAAAAAGTACCAATTTTCGAAACAAAACCACATCACACGGACGCTGAGGTGCCAACGCAATTAAGCATGTCACACTAAAGCAAAATAAACCAAATATGTCCACATCTGCAATCTGTCAGAAAGGAAGCGGTCGATGGTATGTTTCTCGTACATGTGTTAGAGATCTTCAAGGAGTAAAGATAGCAGATAGACTGCATTTATTGTCTGTGCTGTTGAGCAGGCGTTATCGGAAGCAGCTTTACAGGTAATACAGTAATTGTTTCTGTAACCAGTGATGAACACAGAGGAACAGAATATTGAAGCCAGTCACTAGCTCATTGTAGGCAGGTCCGATCTACTGGTAGTATTATGAGAATTTGTCTAATGCAGTTCAATCCTATTATTCAAAACAGTCTGGTTTGGATGGTTTTCCCACTGTGTTTTCATCAACTGCTACAGTCTTATCTTTGTGAACCGTGCCTACAAGAACAAGAATTCTTTGGGCACTCTCAGTCGATGGCAAACTGCATGAACACGGTGAAGCTATCTTTTCGTTGACTCCTTATCTATGCGGATTAAGTCATGCGTGAGCCAACAGGTTCAAATATTTAGTTAGGTTTCACGGTTGACTGTAACTGATTGGTAGATTAATCGAGTGATCGACTCAACCACCTGATCTGAGAAAGAAAACAAAATGTAGTTGAAACACATACCGTGGGGTGATCTGGTGGTTGTGCCAAACACGGTGCTGCTTCATTACTGTCATTGTATGTATCGCTCTATCACTTGTTATACTGGCGACACAGTGACTAAACTTCTTACAATGAACAGCCCAACAATTCAATGTCCCCCTTTCTAGGTTTAGGTTTCAATGAATTCAGTGACTCATAGAGTACCGGTCCGTCACCGTTCGGTAGTGATGAAACGTAAAAATTAGTTCGTTCTTAATCACTAATAGTATAATATGATTAGACGACATTGTGGTTTGACCTAAAATTTTATGAACACTCTTCTACCTGTCAGCAATTGCATCTCGGTTGATCGGAGTCTTGAATTTCTGATACTCAAGCAGAAAAAGTCTACGTAGTATTATGGTTTGCATACCGATTAGGTTCGTTCGATTGGTTGATGCATTTCTGACAAAAAATGATGAGGTATATTGATAGACTGATGAATGACAATGATAACCAGTCTCCCAGATGTCCCAGCTGAATGTGACTGGCCCAGTTCTTTGTACTATAGACTGAAATTGTGTCACTGAACCTAACACCAAAGAAAAGTCAACATGGCTAGTGCTGTTTATAATTCAATTTGTTCTGTTATCATTTTACTTTGGTTCATTGCAGTTACCGATAAAATAGGTACTGCACCAAGCTGATAATTATACCTTGCATTTCGAGACTTTCTTCATCTTATTGTTCAAAATGACTGGAGAAGTTTTTAAATGGTTGGCGTTGAAAATATTCTTGTGTTCTATCTTCATTTATGTGTAATTAAAGACCTGTGTCCATACCATTTCTAATTCTTCCTGTTAGCCTTCTCTCATTAATTCTCAGCCTCCTCAGTAACTTTTTCTTCTAGGATATTCTACGTCACTGTTGAGGTGAACGGCGGCCCGAGCCACAGTACCTTTTGGTCAGGCTAATGGCTGTTATGATGATGATGATGATGATGATGAAAGACCTGTTGTACTTGACAGTTGTATTGTTGTGCTACCTGTTCCCTTCTTCACAGACTAGAAAACGTTGATTTTTTGTGTGTGACTTAATCTGTCGAATCGGTTAGAGTAATCGGATTTTTAATAGAATTCAAGAAACATATTCACAATAGACTTTCATTTAAATTGGCCAGATCTGTTCGGCTATCATCGTATACCCTTTCATCAGAGACCTTATGTGAACTACAACCATCAGAAACAAGCTGAAACTTGCTCGTCATTGAATGAATCATCTTATGACGACGAAACAGTTAGTCATGTCTTGCTGAGTGTATCCTCAGTGCAGTTCAAACGTATTCTATGGGGTGACCAAGCGCTTTTACTTTGAACACCATGTTGGCTACACACACAGTAAATGATGGTTCCAAACGTCGTGTATTTTTTAACAGGCCGGAAAGCGGAGTCCAAGCATTCATGCTGTGGGAAAGCAAACTGCTGTCAGAACATATTGATAACCTCATGAGAAATTTGCTTGAAAGGTCACTTCATGGTGATGATAGTTTTGAAAGACTAATTTCCACTCGTCAATGAAGAAATAGTTTACACTGAAGAAATATATAACGGTGTGCATAGAAACAGTTTACATTGTTAGAACTTTGAATAAACTGAACTTACGCTAGTAAATGTATGCTCGGAAAATTTTTAGATATGTTGTTGAACCTAGTTTTGATTGGGTCAAAGTTTCTGAATGGTATCTTCTGAAGACGTAGTTTTGGAAATATCGACAGACTGTTGATCGTGATGTAGGTTTTACTACCTTTGAGAAATCAGACCAAAAACAACAACAAAGAATACTTTGTCACAGGTCTGTAATGTTTGAAATACTGGTGCTTATAATCTGAGTTTACTTGAAAGTTACTTCCAACTGATCGTAGTATTCTTGTTGATGAAGTTTGCACTGTCTTTAGAAAATATAAATGTTATTATTTGAGCCCTATTTAATAGTTTTCTGAACGACAGGTTTTAAAATGATGATGAACCGAAACGTATTTCAAAATCGTGTTATGGAACCTATAGCGTAATTAGGAAAATACAATTCTGCTACTTTCTATTCTGGTAATATATAAGGGAGTGTAATGGTGTAATGATGCTGTGACTCCATCGATCGTCATGCCGATAATCAATTTAAGTAGATTGTGGTCATTCAGTGCTTTCACAAAAGGCAATAAAGCCAAACACTTTTGAATTAGGAACAACGAACTGTGTTCACATCCTTCTTTGTCAGCATCTTGACGCAACCAGCTTTTAGTCACAGGGTATAGCAGTCATTTGAACAACGCGACTTAAAGATTTCGATGTTTGATTGCTTTGTTTCATAGAAGGTGCTGTTTTATCGGTAACACCCTACTCGCGTCTGATCGTTTGCAAATTGTTGGCAAGCGACGTTGTTTCTTTGAGTATACAATTTTAAACGACATCTTCACAAGATGGTTTGCAAGATCTAACGACGCGGATCTAAAAGATACATTTTAGATGAGGTTTGTTGACTTCATTTAGACTGGCTGCACTTTTACGAACATGTACTAATTGAGCAAACTCTTACTCAATGAACGAATGAATCTATTTGATGCTGCTACTGCTGAGCAACGGTGAGCAGTGACCAAGCGACCCTTGATAAATATCGATCATTCATCTGGTCAATATTTTTCACCTAGTCTACCGTGTGAAGTTGCTTCTAGCACTCAGCTAAACTCGAATCCATCGGGCTCGGTAACTCGACTAGTAGACAACACAGAACAACTAAACCGTGATTTGACCACTACAGGTGAAGTGATCATTGTAGATCACCGCTTCATAACGTTGAGCGAACGACATGATTATTGTGCCATCAAAAATTGATGATGATTTGGTACATATACTAGTTACTATCTGATGGACTAGATAAGTAAGTGGGTCTTCATTGATCACATACTAATCTGATGAAACTAAAAAGATTTATAAGGATTCATTCACTCTGAAAACAAACCACTTGGTGTTTTCGAAGTTGCCTTAAAAAATGAAGGCAATACATAAAGAATAGTCTGAAATAGCGATGAAATGAACGATCGATAGTGAACATAAATCGCTTGAACGATGTTTACCGGGAAGCACATTTTATCACAAAACTGTTTTATACATCCTAGTTAATGCAATAGTACACGTCCGTAAAACTACAGTATTTCTATGCCCGAGCCTTGTAGTCTATTTAAAATGGACACATCTGCTATATACGGCTTCAATACTGCAAACCACTCTATCTAATTTTATCCACACAATGTTGACCAAATCAAGACCATCTTACATTCACTCTTATTTTGCATCTAGAGTTGCTTTTTTTCTAGAGCTTTATGACTTTTTGGTAATCTGGTGATAGTATCAAGCTCTGAGTCATTGTTTCTTCTGATAGTCTCGGCGAGGTTATCCTAATGAGTGCGACTGTGTTTCAAACACTGCAAGATGTGCGAAATATACGTAGAAGTTCGCTTGATTGGGTTGCTTCTCAATATTTGATGTGAAGCTGTAGAATAGCTCACGGGCATTTCCATCGACCAAATACGACAAACACTTCAGGAAGGTACAAAGTATGTACAGATATGATATGAGCAATATGAATAAACATCTTGTGTATCTTTCACCAATTGAAATAGTTGAATAAAAACTAATAATGACAGTGACATCAACGAAGCTGATAAAAATGATAGTGGCAAAAAAGTTCTTTTTAGTTTTATAGTCAACTCCAGCTCTCATCATCGTTTTTACTGGCATGGTTCAGGGTCCCCTTACATTCCTCGTTTTAGGGTCGTTGTCGTCGTCATCTGTGGCTTCGGACCCGGCAGCGTTCCAGGTATTATAACACATTCGCAGCTGTGTAACAATACCTTCTTGTGTTCTACTGGTGTCACATTTAGCGACCA
>JTDE01021065.1:75298-90877 GCA_014338405.1 Paragonimus skrjabini miyazakii
GTACGCTAGTCTCATAAGAACGAGGGTTGGGATGAAACCGCCGGTTCGGATGAGGATAGGATCTACAGATGGGCTCTGATAAGTGCGAAACTCAAGTCTGGTTTTTCCTTTTGCAGTGGGCTAGCTGAAAACTTATCTGAATACTAGGGCAGCATTCAAATGTGAGTGGAGTACAAGTTGCATTATCACGCACATCAAGCACCTGGACATATATTCGACCATGCTTCCTCGTAGATATCGATCTGTTCTGCCGATACAGGTGGCATAGCATCTGATAATGAACTGATAGACTACGTGAGAGACAGAACGTTTCAGTAGGTGACGATTATGAACAAGATGAGTAGCGCTTTTAGTTGTGAGTAATAATCACAATTAAGCTGCAAGGTGTATAGGATTTAAGGCAGATTGTAATTTTTGACTCTAAAAGGTAGGTTCGGAAAAACCTACTTCGTATGGACCGTTCACATGACAATCATGCCCGATCTTTTCTGGCGATGAATGTCGACAAACTTTTCGGGATATCACTTTGTGAGTAGCATCTCTAACAAATCCTGCTATCCTTGTAAGCGGTCATCGGTGGATACTTGTCGGGCTCTGTGAAACAGGGCTCGTCCTAGACCTCGTCTGTAGACAACGGAAGCTAAAGAGAAAACCAGTAAATATTGGCCACCATAAGCTGCCTCGCGGTGCAATGGGTGTTGTAGTGAACCATTCTGTCGTTTAGTAAATAGACCGTTTAAAAAAGATAACATGTCATTTTGAAACAGAAAGAATGAGAGGAACGGAATTAAAAGAGTATTGAAAGTGGAACAATGTGAATAGTACTGACAAAAACCACCAACATACCGCTCTTAGAGGCTGGCATTAGCTAAGGCACCAGACGGCTGCAATTCAATCATTTCTAAAAATGTATTCACTGATTTTGGCTTTGATGGACTACCCATCGCTTCACTATCAATTCAATTATAAAATAAACCAAGTGAGACAGTGAACGAAGTGACAACACTTCAAGAAATATGTTTTCTTTCTCCGTCATCAAAATGCTAGAACTTATGGCAGGTGGCTAGTGCACATGCCGATTGTGAATGAATTCTGTTGGAGCTGACTGAGAAACTGAGGGTGGTTGTTTTTGTTCTCAGAATTTGTTTTTAAGTAACGGTTCTTGCAAGCAAAATTAGTTTTATCGTAATAAAGTGTTGAGAAATTAACAGACAAAACATTTCATCTTCAGTTGTTTTCATTATTAATTAAAATGTGTAATTTTGGAAAATGTACTCCCAACTAGACTACTCATCTCAAGGCCGATTACAATTCATCTCAATAATACGTCAGTGTTTGGTGGCGCAAAAACTGTAAGTTCGTTCTTTGAGATATATGTTAGGGCGCCCACCCTGTTACCGTCCCAATGCGCCTCCGCCGTGAGAAAGGAAAAAACGATTGACTTTGTCATAGTTTGCGGACCTGCTCGGAACGGCCGAGAGGGTGGCCTTGGCTAGTTTTTGCCCGTCAGACGTTTCACTCCGTTGTGCCCATTAGTGACCCTGACATTTTTTCCGATAAATGTCCTTCTCTTTTTGTGATTCGGGAATGTTCTTATGGCCACTGCGCACCCTATAAGTAGTTTGGCCTTGTCGCCTTGGTCGCACATGTTTTGGGGCGGAACAAAGCCATTTTTTTCGAACGCGTCTTTTCGCTTGTCTTGGGAGCGAATACGGGAACAGTCGCAGTACTATTCGGGACCAAGATTCTCGTCTGAACAATTGCCGGGACGAGAATCCGATTTTATCGAGCGCACCACTCTACCGAGATCGAACCAGCGTATTTTTTAGGAGGATTTACAACAATATATATCTATGCCGACGAGCCACCATCCTGGAATCAAATATGATACTGAATCACCGAGATGAATCACATTTACTCAATTCGGTTCAGGTGTTCACAGATTTGCTACAGAATTCCTTTACAGTTAAATGACCAGAGAAATGACGGAAAATGTTCTAATCAATGCATCTAATGAAATTTATTGGACAGATGGTTAAATCACTATAAACTGGCTATCACACAACCTGTACTCTATCTTTCACGTTCGGATAAAAGTTGTCGGTCGGTCCACTTTCGACAAAGGAGTCATTTTGTCTCTAATTCATTTCCAATGAAGTTATTCGGAAGCTAATAAGCGTTTAAATTAAGTAATAAATTCCAGTTTGGTGAGTGAATGTTCATATGATTTAATGTCTGACAGGGTAGGAAATAACTTTCCGATCATCGGTGGGGAATCTTCATAAATTAGTACACATCAGCCCTCAAACTGGAAGTCAGTCTTCACGACCTCAGAATAGAGTGGGCGAAAAGTATGCGACTGAGCTGTCTGATAAAGTGCCAGCGGAATGTCGAACAGCTCTTCCGACTGTGTTTATCTAATAAACATCACGCGCACAAATGAATCGAACATACAGCCTATGGTTATGTATTGAAACGGTTGCTTAGGCGTTAGTCTACTATAATACGGAGTTGTGATCATCCGGGTTAGGTTTTTAGCTGTTACGCTTCTTTTTTTAACGTAGGTTGATACCGGTTAGACTTTTATAGTTCGTATACAAAGCATCAAGCATCTACCACGATTGCAGACAGTGACGAGGTAGATTTTTCACACTTATTTGGATTACTGTGATGTTGTGGTTTCAGAAACTATGATATGGTGATGTTGAGACCAAAAACGTTGTTCATCACCCAAAGGATGACCGAAACAGCCTGGCGCTTGCAACAAACACGGATGTTAAAAAGCCTTCCTCAAGACTTCACAAAGTTTGAGATTTGTTGTTGTTGTTGGTTGTGTGCGTAGAAGACGAGCACCATCATAACTCTAGTAAGTATCTAAATGTGTTTCAAGCAGCGTGAAAGTCAGAACCTATGCATGTAATTCTAACGTTTCGGCGAATTTAATGAACCAAGTGTGGTTAAATTGATTGGATCAGATTGTTCACACACAAAGACAGATAGTCTATCGGGGATTAATCGAATGTTCGAACGCCGCATAAACACTTGACTGAGTGATTGGATTTGATCAAGACAGCGCGAACCATGGTGAGAATTGAATGTGGTTAGACGTGCTTTATAATGTGAGGGCAACAGCACCTAATCGCAATTTGTATTGGTCTGTCAGATGAGTCAACCACTTGACAATTTGTACTTTACAATTGATTACTGAACCTTAAAGAAATGTTATGTTGGAAGCACGGTCAAAGTTACAGTTTCTAACCCAATTTGTTACTGATCTGGTAGTAAACTCACTGTTATACAACGAAGCTCCGTGTAACCGGCACTTCAGTTTGAAATTGTTCCGTCCATATCATACTGTGAGGAGACGAACTAACCGTTTTTGAAAACAGAAGTGCTTTAAAGTTTCACCAGAGGCAGTAGAGTGTACGAGAGAATAGCAGATGACATCAGAGGTACAAGAATAATTCTAAGTGACGCACGAGTAACCATAAACACGTCGTGCAGACCGAGCAAACTCGAGGATGAACAGTCCGAACAAACCTTGAAAAACGTAGTGTGTTACGATTAGCTTTCCATGCAACAAGTTCTGCTTCACAGCACAACTCAACTGTTGAACCTAGTGTCCTCACAATAACTGCGTGATGGTTACTGAATAAAACTCAGTGGTTGGGGTATGATGAAATTACCAAATTCATTTAGCCGAATGCAATTCAGACAAATCACCGTTTACTATGGGCATACAATCATGTTGTTTGAACTCAACACTTGCGTTCTCTTTGCATCATTAGTGACATGGACTGATCTCTGGGGTAGAGATATTACAGACATGGACTTCAAGAAGCTGTGTTTGGATAAAGGCCCTCTAAATAACTAACCACTGAAGGACCCTAAGGTGCATTACACGATGGCTGGATATGCGGCTGACTTTAAGCGAGTGTAGATAAGTTTATGTTCCTAAGCACTAATTCCCTCCGCGAAAGTATATCCAATTAATGTGCATCAGACCTCTGACGTACAATAGCGTAACCATATCGTAGTTACCTATTACCACATTAAGACGCAAAGAGTGGCTGCATGTGTTTGTACATACTCTTTTCCCTAGAATTGCTAGTCAAAAGAATTTTAGTTTATTACTTTCTAATAAGATTTATTTGTTTGCAGCTAACATGCTGTAGTAAAAACGTTCTTCTCTGGCATCAAGAAACTATGATTCAAGTTACAAACATACTCACAGAGTATCCCGTCCGATGATTAGAAGATTGTTTAATTTTCCATGTTGGTTTTGCATGCTCGCATTATCATTCAGGTGGTAACAGAATTCCACGCGTAAATAGTCATTTGAAATCTTGGTCGTAAATACACAGCTTCAATGTTTACTCTCTTTACTTTCGGCTCTTTTCAATTCAGAGGAGCAGACCTTTTGGCAATAAACGTGGACTGTAGCATTCCGTACGACCTCGCGGATGATGAGGAAACATCACAGTTCTTACTAGATGAACTCACGAGAAGGGGTATGCTGAACTTGTCAATATTATTTCCTATTTTATAATGTCGTACGTGTTCACGTAATTACAAAGTGTAACAGTATTCGTAACTACATACAAATAGAGCGAAAAGGGCTTCATTTGTCTGCATTAGCATTATTACGTTGGTTTTACTTTTTAATTCAACACACGATCGCATACTGTCAATCACCAACCGAGTAATCGGTTGTCACACTTTGACGGGATAATTATGAATTATCTGTAGGGATGAGCATGCTATCTAACTATGGCTGATCAAAAATCCAGGCCAGTTATACAGTATCACTTCTGTGTCAGACTCATCCGCTCGAAAAGGTTGTTTCCAGTACGATACTTTTCAATCGTTCAATGTCCATCGATCATCTATCGACGGCCTGAATAGAGGTCACAGTAACAAACGATATGGTTCCAGAAAGGACCCATTGAACTGTCGATCAAAGCTGAACTTACGGGGCCATGCTGTCAGGGCAGAAGCGGCCGACATTGAACAGGTCATTAGGGTGCGGCATGGCTTCTGTAACAATGCTTGGAGGTCACAAAATTTTTGATAACGCATACGCCCTGGAAACAAGAATATAGGATTATGGCTTTTATAAACAGTTTTTAGCAATTAGTGGAAGTGTTCAGAGAACTATCACCGGATGAGTCATGAGACTCATCAGAATGCCCTATCCCGATGGTTCGGAGTGACCACTTAATTAATGACACATGTTGAATGTTTGAATCCTCATCTGCAAATACACGGATGAATGTGGAATGATTTCGCAGGTGTATCGGTGATAATCGGTATGCACACAAGTTTCTCAAACTGTTACGAATGAACAAGCTCAATCCAAGCAATACTAATTTCCGACGTATCACGATCTCGCATTCAGTGGCAACGCAAACACGTCTGACACAATTACTTGAAACTCATCATCGCCTACAACGTGTTGTCAACAGGTAATCATTGTGCTGTCGGATCATTCGCGTCAAGTTTTTTAAGACTGTGATTGATCGAACGAAAACTACTGCTGCTTCTAATTTCGAACGAATGTTAACCAAACCAGAAGCTGAGCCTATTACTTTGGACCCCGGTAAGTACGTTCAGAACATTTCATCTGGACCACTCAGTGCTCTACAGTCGGAGGCACTTTCGTTAGGCTCAGATTATAGGATACCTATACACAGACCTAACCAAAGATTTGTAGAAGCACAATTTGAGAACCTGATTGAACAGCTTTCATAACTAACGCCGACAATTTTAACCGGTTCAAAAATAAACTCACTGATGTAGCTTATGAGTGTTTGCATATTCGTGCGAACGACAAATGTTCGATAACGGCCCGGAACATTCGGGCTTCGAAGGAACTCAGATCAAAAAGTGTTGTAATCCTCAAGCCAGACAAAAGCTCCGAAGCAGTAGTCATGGATAAGACGAGCTACATGAAAAATATGTTATCAATCCTGAGTGATAGACAAAAATTTCAACTTCTAAACAAAAAAGAAAGCATTTATCGGCTAATAGTCAGAAGTAATTCTTAAACATGGCTGGGTAGATGAGAAGACATACAAATACCTAAAACCCTGTGGTTGCTCGTTGCCTCAACTGTACGGTCTTCTGAAGATCCACAAACAGAGTATGCCATTTCGACTCATAATGGCCATGTCTACTTCACTCCAGCACAAACTGGCTAGATAGTTGTTCGAGATTTTGAAACCAGTCATTCATAAGTATGACAACTATGGTATCAAAGACTTACTGGAACTTGCGGATGAGTTGGATCGAATCAATATCAAAAATGAAAATATGCGCTCCATAGATGTTCAGTCTGTCTTTACCAATGTCCCCCTGAGAGAAACTGTTAACTTTGTGTGTGAACGGATTACTGCGGAATATATCACTATGTTCATCACAACTGATTATCTGAAAACGTTACTTTTATTGGTTACAGAGAATGTCTGTTTCAATTTTCTAGGCACATCGTACAGATAAATCGACGGAGTAGCGATGGGGAGTTCATTAGGCCCTCTTCTCGCTAACTTTGTCATGATCATGACAGAGGGGCAACTAAGTGATATCTCACAGTTATTATACTACAGACACTATGTAGTTGGTACCTTGGTCATTGCCAAAAATCGAGAGCTATCTGAACATTTTGTCCTACAGCTTAATGACATTTATCCCAACCTCAAGGTGATGTGTGAACCAGAGGCTGATGACGGTCTGCTTTATTTGAACGTACCCATCACACGAAGGGCTGACGGATCAATAAAGCGTGGCATTTACAGAAAACAAACACGGTCTGGTCAGTATGTGCATTTCAGTAGTTTCAACCCGGTGAAGTATCAGCTGAGTGTAGTGAGAACACTGTTCACCAGAGCACGCCGCATTTGCACATCCGATTGTGTCGAGCAAGAGTTAGAAGTGTTAAGATGACTCTGGAGGGTAATGGGTAACCCAAACGCTTTATTCAGCGTCACAGCGAATGGAGGCCTAAAAGCAGTAAAATTGATGAGGTTCCAAAGAAATTAATATATACTGAGCTACTCTTCACAGGGGATATTGCGACGATGCGAGTAACCCGAAGAATTTTCTTTTCGTTGAAACGTACTTACAACGCAGCCGAATTGAGGGTCCTTAATCAAACTCGCAGATTACCTGTGCCTACAGTCAAAGGAGAACAATCTATTGGTGCAAATCACAATGTGTTTACCAACTCTCATGTAACCGCGGAGAAAGTTACATAGGCAGAACCGATAGATCATTGGTCTCAAGGATGAAGGAACATGTACCTATGTGGGTTCACAAACGAGTCACAAAACCGGACGCTGTAGTCACACATAATCGTAAGCTCCAGCTTCGTCGATCGGACGACACATTCTGCCAACTAGCCACAACAATGACTTGACGTCAGCATTTACGATCATAGTGCGCCACCACAACCCACGGTTCCCAAAATTTGCTGAAGCCGTCGCGATAAACCGGGTTAAGCCTGTTTTGTATGTACAAAACATTTATTTGTAAACCTGAGGTTGCTGTGGTCTTGAGTTGCAATGAGTGTCATTCAGATCACACTATTGGACGGTTTCTTTGTTCATACTCCCCAAATACTGTAGACGTTAAATTGAAAGGTTCCCGTGTTATTGGTTATTTGGTACTGACGAGCCAATACGAAATGTTAGCATCTACCAGTGTTCGTCTTCTAACTGTTTTGTTCAAATTACTGAAGGGATATAAATGTTTTAAATACACAACAAACTGTCTACCAACCAGCTTCCCCACACCAAACTAGGATGGAAGCATAACAGTTCATTTTCTGAAGTCAAAGCACAAAACGATCAGAGTACTATGCAGACCGAACATTTTCGCAGCCACAAACCACATTTGTCCGAACGTACCGTACATTTTCGTGGTCATAGTTGAACCAGTTACGAGGTTTAAGGCCTTACAACTTTCTGTACACCTTCCTATCTCAGTCTCAAAGGTCACATCTGTCAAAATGTGACATCAATGTGTTTCAGTGTTCGATGTTGGCATGAATGTCCGCTCTTTTAGTCACTTGTAGTCTATCTTTCTTTAAGTGCTTCAACCAAGTGACTCAGTTAGCTCTTCGACCAATGCATGAACAAAATAGCTTTCCCCCTTGTTCACTTCTCTGAGTTTATTAATATGTGTAGATTATTCGGTGAATGAGCTGGCTCTGAGTTACATGGTTTGCTGGATTATAGGTGTTCTGTGCATGCAAGTAGATTTAGTGTGAACTTATGCTGAAATCATTAGCTAGAAATAATTGGCATGGTTTCATAGCTCAACTGATAGACCACTTATCATGTTTTGGCTTTGTGTTTGTGTCACTAGTTCGAGTCCAGCTGAAATCAAGGTTTTTCGCAATTAGGTCTCTTCTAAATTACTAAATCTATCACAATGCTCATCAATGGTACTAGAATCATCAATCTTATTTGTACAATCCAGCCTCATTTTCACTTGGCCATCGATACGATGAGCATAGCCTCTTATGGGACAACCAAGTTCATTGGTGTGGTTTCTTAACATCCCGATAGTCTTAATGGGTACGGTACACTGTAGATTGCTAGTTTTTCACAAGCTAAAGTCACATGGGTTGCTAACGGTGATAATACGATTTATCGGTTTTCAAATCACCCCATCCCAACCGGATCCTATTTTGATTGAGCTCACAAGATAGTTCGGAGGAAATGTTCATAGTCCACGCCAGTGTCAAGCCGGTTCGAAATAATTTGATGAATTCTATTAGAGATAATAATTTCATTTGTGTCGCTCACTTTCCACAGGATAAACCATTGTTCATTCTGTCAACTATTTTCTGCACTTCTATGATTACCATGATTTGACCTGTTATTGGTCTCGATTGTGAAGTAGCCAGATAAGTTAATGAAGCTGAAATGCTAAGTCACCATACAGGGCGTTCAACTTGAATTTCTAGAACAACTGCGGTAAGGTGACTAACATTCTGCAAGATAGTAAGTGAAACGAGTGCAGTCCTGTCAAATGCGTCCAACCATTAAAAAAAAAGAGATTTAAATCAAAACCATTATAGAGGTTGCTGTGGTGATCACATAACTGATTTAAACTTGATACAATTTCATGCACATTACAATCTTTAAAGGTTGCTCAGTAAAGGCAAGTCGACACTGCCTACTTCTGAACAGCCCGAATGATAAGATACTAATTTGTCATCTGTAGGCTTTAAATCATTTGTAGCTTGAAGTTAATTAAAGGATGTTCTTCGAGTAAGCAGCTGGTTTCAACCCAGTAAAACGACGGACAATCCGGACAAGCTCGAGAGCAAATTAGAAGAGAAATCCTCACATTTTATGAATGACACTTTAGTAACGAGGTAAGTGCAAAACTGCTAACACCACACAGATATCAAACACCACAGATGAATCGTTTACACAATTTCTACGAAGACGAAATATTACTCAGACATGCTTAGGTCAGCCTAACATCGGCTGGCAAATTGGTTTGCAATGTCAGTGAGACCAGCAGGGCAATCAGTCACTCTGTGTACCGGACACAATACTTTTGGGATGGTAAACCTGCAGTCGTCATCTGACGACTGTGGATACTAATTCTGTCTACGAATGCTATTCCGAATTAAACGGTGGAGCTAGTTGTCAAACGGACAACTGAAGAGCAGTTACAAATCGGTCAGTGTTCAACGAAAATGGAACGAGCGCTTCTCTACTATACTACGAACATCAACTTGCCGTTTCATGCAGAGGGTTATTTGAAGATAAACAGTGTGACAGAGGGGAGTTCATTCTATTCTGTTTTGACAGGCACATTTGTGGCTCATTCTAGGGAAAAACAACAGACTACCTTCAAAGAGTTGATTCCATAACGGTAGATTATGTACTCCTAAGTGACATCAATAGAGTAGATGCACAGAGTTTACACTCTTTAATGTATCCAATGCATTCCAATATATAGTTCTCAATCTAACTTGGGACTGGCCAATCTATGGTTTTTCTAGAGATCTTTATTATGCCACTGTACTAAAAGACTACAGGAACAAGTCGTTATATGAACTTTAATAGTTTACACCCGAACAATTAGAACGCGCTCTGGTTTGCACTTTGTTTCGTCATGCCAGGGAAATATATTCTTCAGACGCATTCCAGTACGAACTGCAACACCTGCAACCAGAGCTGCAATCGGACGACTATCGCCGTGAACAGCAAGCTTGAACACACTGTAGCAAAAGATATAACTGAGCCTAAGGGGACATTCAACCGACAGCTAGTCTACAGGGGTGATGATCTGAGGAAATAAATCAGCTAATCACTTCGACCAACCATCGTTCGTACATTTTAAGCGGCTTTATTCGGGATGCTTTGGTCAGCCAGCCGAAATCAAACTGTCCGGTGAAGGTGCCTTTGCCTCAGCACGCCATGTCCGTGAAATCACCAGTTTTAAAATGTGTGCCTGATTACGTTTGTAAAGAGAAAGGAAGAGCAACTGCAAAATCGAGTGCCCAAGCGTGTTCTGGCTTAGGTCGAACGTTAGAGGAAACAGGCCTGAATAACTAACAAGTGCGAAGCAGACATAAAAAAAAGTTGTTTGTTTCCTCCCGGCGAAGTCGTTTACTTAACCAACAAACCACAACTGTTTCAATTCGCTGTAAGTGACAAACACTTCTCTGAAAACAGCCAGACACGATCATCAGTCTGTAAATACCGTAGTAATTGAACAATTTCATTGCTCGTGTATGTGTGTTTGTTCTTGCAGTTCTTTTCACTAACCCTGTCTGATTGGTATATAGACACCAAAAATACATTATGTATAAGACGAGATGAAGCGAAATTGGTCAAACAATAAGTCGTGCTGTATGGTTTTTCGACCTGTTTTTTAATTATAAGTTATTGTGTTTTTCATCATTCTGTAATGGATCCGTTCAGTGAATAGCGGTTATCAATGTTACCATCGATCTTACGAAACAAATGCATTTTTGGTAAGGAACAGTGCTATATGTGGGCAAAGACTCATCATTCTCGGCCATAGCGTCAAGTTATGTAGAATGTGAACGTTGAGGCGTGCGCACAATCACACCACATTGATCGAACTCTAGAACAGCTTGTTTTGTTTTTACACTAAGAATGTTCAGTGGCGGTAGACGCCTTAATCGATCGAAAACCTGTGCGGGCATACATCATTCAATCCATTGACTCCAGGTGTCCTGCCGTCATCATCAATGAACTAGTGTTCGCTCATATTTTGTCAAGAGAACTTACAAAACTGTATGAAGGTTACACCTGAGATGGACAAATCAGCAAAATAACATTCCGGAGTCAGAACCTTGAACAGAATTTCACAATAAACAAACAGTATATACAAGCTAACCACTAATCACACTTGACCACAACAATAAAAAACAAACGAACTTTTTGGCTTGCGAACTCCAAAAATAAATAACAGACTGAAGTTTCCCTCTAGTTACAAACCATCGATATAGTGGGACTTTGGTCTAGCCGGGGGATGAACTCCAATCCAAGAGTGTTGAAGCGATCTCGTTAAATACTGTACTACTAATCTTGTGTTAGGCGTGACGAACACAGCAAGTCGATGTATTTGTTTACAGTAGTATGTGAACAGTGGTCAATTTACCCTATCAAGTTAATAGGAAACCCAGTAACATTCCAGTTTTCTTCCGAGATCAAGACTTTTCAATCATGCGGGAATCGCAGACTTCACGTAACTTGTTGTGAACGGTTTCTTATTACGAAAATACTTGTCTACTGCTCCTTCCTGAAAAAGACAGACTGAAAGTTCTGCCGGAAAGTAAATGCGTTCATAAACTGATAGTAGTATTCTGCTTATAACAATGGAATTCAGAAAGACTAATCAGAAACGAGTAAGCAAAACAAACTGTTTTCAGTAGCTCCTGCGATTACCCAGTTCAAAGCTGAAGTATCCCGAATTAATTAGGAGAGTGGTAAATACACATATGGAGTGGTACTATTATGCGTGCAGAGTGGGATCACCCAAAATCGTGGGTGCTACTCATAGCTGAATTCATCACAAACATGAGAGGATATCTGCGTATGGTACTGGAAGCCGATGGTTTGTCAAGAACACCTGACAATGCTTCAAAATTCGTTATTTATGAGCTCCCAGCACAGAAGTGAACAATGGTTCACTATTCAATCAGCTATACCTGATCAACAAATGCTCGGTGATTCACTGCGCGGTGTTTCATACTCTCCAACTGCTTCCTATTTTCCACACTCCAATAACACAAAGGTACTCAATACATAAAATTAGATACATTGTTGTGTGGTTAACAACAAATACTGGGCACTTCAATTAGAATTGTAACGTTTTGTGAAATGCACAACGGAGTTAACTTTTATTTCCTGCCAATGACTTTCAAAATTAAGCCTAGTCTTGCAATTTAACAGATCAGAATCACTGTTGACAGTCTGTTGGCTTGTATGTGCCTGTTGACCAGAACGCAACGAGGGTCTAAGTATTCAGTGGATGGTGTGAGTGTGTTTGTTCCCATCGTTGCTAAACAGACCAGTTAATCGCTTTACGCCTATCCTTACAGCCTATCCCTCACGAGAGGGGTGATGGTGTGTTAATATGCGATCGAGTTAATTCTCACCTTAACACACTCCATCTGATTGACATTTGACAGATCAAAAATGTCTTCATGACAATATTCTCATCCTAATTCAAATAGAGCTGGGTCGTGATGCTATGATAAACTTTTTTTTATGTTGTTTGATTACTCTATCAGTACGGCGACCTAATATTGTTCCTGTGATAGGTGTTTTACGTATAATCTGGTTAACCTGAGTGCAATACAATGAGTAAGATAACTTACATTTGTTTGGGCCGTCAACGTGGACAGGAGCTATCGATTAACAACTAGACGCCGTCATAGCTGTTCCTAATGTACTAAACATTATTGACCTTAACAATGAACGTATACTATTAAGTATCCTACACTCTCGACGATTTAAGTTGCACTGTGAGATAGGCAAAATTAACTAGTACAATCGGTTTGGAATAAAAGATGGAAGACAAACTCTCAACGTTACGTCAGTTGACGTTGCATATCACTCAACAGCACGGTTAAGCAAAGGTTAGGATTGTGTCAGGCTGTCCATATCTTAGTACGAGCCAGACAACTGTCCTTTCGATCCAAGAAATCCGCTGATTAAAAGAACAACATTAAAGCCATTGTGATTAATGCCAGTCACTTAGGCACTATAAGGTTAGGACTGGTAAACACTACCCATTTGAATCATATCCAACTTATGGAGGAAAGAACGAAAATAAATTTTGTAAAACGACGGGTTACTGAGTAGATGAGCCAAGGCTGACACATCCTGTCGATCACGTTGTAGCCCTGGTTTAGCGTCTCCTTCGTAAATACATACTGGCAAACAAATGCTTTGAAACAACCCCACACAAAATTCTTTAGGACTAGTATGTCGTTCAGCTAGCTCAAAGAAAAAAGTCGGTTGAATCAAGCTCACGTCCAAGGTATTTTGAAAGAACTTTAGCTTGGACTGCGGAACAAAACGACTTGTGCACACGGTTTACAAATTGTTTCGCCGTGCAGACAGTGGGTAAGTTAGCCATGTTTCGTACGATCAGATTAACTCATCGTTCGTTGCTAGGGGTTAATAATCTGTTGCAATCCTAAAATGTGCTTCGCTTAGGACAGAGTTAAACTTTCAAAGGTGGTACTGAAAGAGAAAATGTAGTGCCTCGCAAAAACTGTCATGCTCCGTTTCTGAGACGGTATTTTTCCGCTTGTGGTTTCTTTCCCGGTAGACCGGATACCTAAACTTTAAACTACAGTTTTAAAAAAGCATTAGGCATTATGATACTCAAAACGTACTTAGGAAGTATAAAAGTAGTACATTCCAACTTTTGAAAACAGTAAATTATAAAAGGTTAGATGTACAAACATTATTTCAGAACTGGTTGCTCATTCAGAACTCAAAAATATATGTGAATTTTCTGGTCGGAACAGCTAAGTGATATTGAATGAACGTTTCTGAGGGTGTGAGTTAAACGGTTACAGTACTACTGTATTACTCATCATACACTGTCTTAGTCAGTGATTTAAACTTGAGCCCGTAAAAACCTTTGTCACATGTTGCGACAGAGTTGGCAAAACTAGATGGTTAGTCATACTTGACTCTGATCAACAGCAACAACAACAACAGCAACAGATGAATGTAACCTCTGTGTGTACACAATTCAAAGTCCTGATGGAAAATTGTATGGCATATATTGAAGACCATTTTTATAGTTTACTGAACAAATGTATCCTGTAAAACAATAAAGACAGACGATATCACCTATAAAAGTTCGTGAAAATCTGGCAAGGAATTAGGAAATATCGATTGTACATTTAGGTTATTTTTCTATTTCTTCGGACCCTACTTCAAATGGCCGAATGTGATATTTTTAAAACATCCCGACATAGAAACATCATATTTGTACAAAATCAAGATGATAGTATTTTCATCTTTTGTGTCTCATTTCACTAAATGACGAGCTCACGGCCTGTTCCATATTTTTCCCATTCTAATCTTCATACAATTACAGGTTATTCTCCCGCCGATGTCGAGGCGGCACGTTTGGCTCCGGAGAACATGATGTTGGTCGACGTTATTGATCAGTACAATAATGGGGAGAACTTAAATAAATTGAATGAACAAGGAGCAGCACCAGTGAGTACCTACTTAATTTCCTCATATAACAGTTGACGAAGTGTTCAAATCCAATCTGATCAATTGATATGGTTAATTGAACATTTATTTGGTCAACAGTATAAAGCATTCTATATGTTCAAACCAGTACATACTGGTGACTTGCAGTGATCCGTAATCATTCATACCAATAATGTATGAGTAATCGTAAGAGTGAAAAACTCTTGTACCCCCCAAATCTAGTGGGAGACTGTCAACTGGTCCTTGTTGTCATTCTATGCACACTGACATAACTAATTCTCGATACTTGTGAGAATAATAAACGACGGAGCCAATAAATCCTGTAGACCACACTGTCAACAATGTTAGCCAACTAGTAATTGCCATTGGCCGGTAAACAGTAATTGTCATTTTTGTGAGGTGTCAGTTCGATATTTTTTAGTACTCGCTTTCTAGTAGACCGTAAATGTGGAGTCGAAATCATCAACAAATGCTAGCAACCAATATTCCGTAATGATAGGAAGACTTCTGAAAGTGGTGTGGTTTTGATTGTATTACCTAACTGAATTTGATTTGAAATCGTTCACGAGGGGGTTGGGCACTGTAGATCGGGTTCCTCTCCCGGGTTGGAGCCCTCGCGACTCAGAGAGTCAGTGGCTTGAAACTTTAGGTGAGATGGCGGCTAACCGAGCTCAGTGGCGTGAATGTTGTCGTTGTTTGTCCGAGTTGTCTGTGAAGTGAGGGCACTTAATGACGCGGGGCAGTGAAAGCCATGAGGAAGCTGTCTTGCTGATACCTTACTTTTACTTTCACTTACAGCTCGGTTGTTTGTTTGTAAGGTGTAGGCGCCTTGATGTTG